>VZRX01001027.1:72677-112594 GCA_013398075.1 Notiomystis cincta
AAAAAAAAAAAAGTCTTCCAGGACATCAAAGCTTTGTCACTGCCATGAAAAAATGTAATATCCAGCTTTAACTCACTCTAGATCATTGCAATACAACAAGTAACACAGGGAAAAAGCCAAAGAGACAAATATTTGGAGAGGAATAATGCCTTATTGCAGAAGTGGAAAGATTTTCACTTCCTGTTCTTTTGTCCTTTATAAAAATATATCTCCTTATCCTGATGTTATACATTTATATTGAGAGTCATCTGAACAGTGAGGTCCTGGCTATAATGTATAAATACAGATACAAGCACTATGGGAAAGTGAAGACTTCCTACCACACATCTTTAGGTTTTTGCTTTGTTTACAGTATTTCTATGAAAAATTACCCAATCATGTCTCTTTTCATGATTTTTCATAGGGCAGAGGGTGTAGAAATGTTGCAAGGCATTTACAAACAGAAGTCTGTGCCTAATTCTTTCTCCCAGCCCCATCTCTAACACATTTAAAAAGGAGCCCTCAAATGTAAAGCCATAATTGGCTGAAGAAAATACAGTCCCTGGGAAAAATATCCTGAATTCAAGGAAATAGTAGGCCAGAAATGTATCTGTTGTGTAGGTAGTAAAATGTCTTCATTAATGGAAATTAATTATGCCTATTTTTTTACCCAATACTCACATCCAATGTGAGTCTCAAGAGCAGATGTATCTTCCTCTATCTCACTAGAGAAAATGAAGTCCCTTTCCTGTTCCTGGATAGATTATGTAAAGACCTTCAATGGAAGAAAAAAAAAAGTAAATGGATGAGAAAATTTAAACAAATATGTGATAAAGATTCTTAATTTTATTTTTGGTGATAGTACCAGTGTCTGAAAACCATCCCATAGCTGCTGAGTGAGCAGCTGGATCAGCATTCTCAAACTAGAAGAGAGAGATTTACCCAAACTTTAGTGAACAAACCTGCATATAAGCATAATTTTTTTATTTTGTCAAAAAAAAAATGCTTGCTGGAAACTGAAAATATTCCATTTCCTACAGATCTGGAGGTAAGCTGTCTGGGGTCAAAAGCAGCAGACTGCCTCCACAGATGAATGTCAGTGTTGGATAGGAGGTCCAGTCCTCCTAATTCTCCTTCCAAAGACAATTCCAGCCAAGGTCCTGTTCACAGTGGCCATTTAGCAAGTGAACAGAGTGAATAAAAGTGGGTTCTGGTGGGGGGTTATCTCCATGGCAGGTTGCCCCTTCTCTGGGTTTCAATTCCCTCCCCTGAAATTACTGCTGTACTAAAAGAGAGCTGTCTCTCCTCATCCTTTATAAGAGGGCACAAGTCCCGGGTGGTTTCAGGAGCTTTTGAGTTTCTTTTACCCATCTCCCTAAAAACAGCACTTGATATCTGATTTTTTTAAAAAAAATTATCTACTTGTGCCTCAAGAGAGCCCACCTTATTTGCAATTCCTTTCTGGTCCACTCAGGCATGCTGGCAAATGGGGAGTCCGAATGCACGGAGCAAAGGTCAGTGAAACATCTGCTTTCCTGGTCTTGTTATTACCAGTCTGCTCTTTCCCAGCTCCTGTTGTTCCGGGAATCTTTCAAGCATATAATGGGTAAAGTTCCCTCATATCTGAACCCTCAGCTCCAGCTGACACCTCAGTAATTTGTTTCCCATAGCAACTCATTTGGGATTCCTGACCTTGATGGAATGGTTAATGCGGCCGCGTGGCCAACTCGGCTTTGGTGCCGCATTGGAAAGATTGCGAGCAAACCGTGACAATGTGTTTGCTTTTGGGCTTGGTGCCCTCCTTTTATTAACCCTGGTCTGCTCTGGCTTCAGCAGCAGTGCCACACAGCAAAAGCTTCCTCTCAGATTTCTTAGTTTTAAAAAAGAGACACATTTCAGTGGCTTGTTTTAACAGGTTGATATAAAATCAGACATAACACTGAGAGCACCTGAATTTCCTGAAGGTTAGATGGAATCAGAGTGTTCCTGGTTTAATTCCAACATTTCTGATGAGTTCTGTATGAGCAGCATTGCTTACTTTGCAGAGGCAAGACCAGCCAAGCAATTCCATTTAAATGTAAGTATTTCTGAAGTTAGGTGTAGTGTAAGTCAGCAGGATGAAGTTCACATCCTGTGTTGTCCCTTTATAAGAAAGTCTATCAACTATATAATTAAGGAAGAAGTTTCTTATTTTCATTGATATTTCAAGTGTGAATGCAAATTTGCCATTGACATAAATATGCCATGATTTTAAAAATGCATTACTTAACATTTTTCCCTTTTTAAAAAAAGTAGATAATGTTTTTAGTATGTGTAAAAAAAAGTCTTTTTATGAGTAAAACTTCCATTTTTTTCCTGAAAATCAGGAGCAACTGAAAATTGAAAAAAAAATATATTTTGACAGAAAATCAGAAAATTTCCATTTAGAAATGCTTTAAATGAACTCATGAACCAGTCAGTCCACTAGACTCCAGCTCCTGATGTAATGGAATGAATTTCCTGTTTGACTAAAATACGCAGAATATAGAAATGATAATTTAATAGATGATGACAGCCTGGATGAAAAGAAGTGTCAGAATATCATGGACAAAAGGATTTGTCTGGGAGTTTGACACACACAGAGGAAGAGGATATATCAGGTATCAGATACTTATCATTTGCATAAAGCAGAGAGAAAGCATTACTAGATTTATTAATAAAAAAACTCAGAACTATAACCACAGATTTTTCTTATTGAGACATTTTTGAAAAAGAGGGAAAAATATAACTGAAAATACTTCCAATGTAATATGTTTGGTGACCCCATTTGAAAAAACTTGTATATTAAGCTGATTATAAAGAAAAATATATTTCTGCTTTAAAATGAAAAAGAATGCATGTTTGCATTTACATGTGTGACAGGGAACATATTTCTTCTTCAGAGCTACACCAGAATTTACTGACTGAAAGGGGTCTTGGATACTGTAGGGGAAATGAATCCCAGATCCTGTGTTAATGGATGATGAGGTAATTGATGGTTAAACTCTGCTTCATGCAACTGTTTCACTGTGCAGTCCTTAAAATTTCCTTTGATTCAAAAGTGGTTGTGGAAAACAAAACCACACACACAAAAATAGAAAGGAAAAAAAAGGACAGAGCTGAAGCTATCATGCAACATCCATCATACCCACAGGATAAAAACAGTGAGCAGCCTGTGAACAGTAATTGTAACATAGACTACAGTCAGCAGAACAGCTGGAATGAGAAATCAATTATTCAGCTAGAAAAGACAATGTGCAATTATTAAATTATGAGTAATTAGAATATGCTGGCTTACATTTTATAAGCCTGCACTTTGAGAAGTGCTGTGACTCTGCTAAGAAAGCAACAGAAAGGTTTCCTGGGTGTGCCCTGTGCCATTGTTTAGCAAACAAAAGACCCTCGGAGAGCACAGAGCTTTCTGCTTACACAGCTAAAATGCCAATCCAGCCACGTTTGTGAAGCTGGCTTGCGACTGGAATAACAAAATTCCATCACCTCTGTACAAGAATATCAACAATATGCACTCAGTACCTTTCACACCAGAGGAAGTAACATTCTTTATACAAAATCATTCACACATACACTGATATAAAATCAGTAGCAACAAAAACTCCCATCCTGTATCCCTGTCTCCTAACTCTTGTCTTGGCAACCTGACTGTAGTGCTCCTCCATCAGTCTCTTTCTTCCAAAATAGTGCATGTGATGTACTGATTCATCAAGGGTGTTAATTATCTTGGTCTGAACTGAGCCAATGCTTGAGTTTCCTAACTTTTCCTCTGGCAAAGGAGGTCACTCACCTTTGCTTTGGCCTTTACCTTGTAGTACACCCCCCTTTTGGCTATCAGCTACCCATTACTATTGATTTTAAAAGAAAAAAAACCTGAACAACAGCAACAACAATAAAATAAAAAGCCAAATAACTTTTCTTCATTCCTTTCTAGAACCACAAGGCTACCCAGAGTGAGAGAGGGACGTTGTCTTTTATACTCACAGCAAATCTTGCACTGCTAGATTAACTGGGCAGTTTCACAAACACATGCCACATGGAAACACGTGCATATGTTCTGAAAAGCACCATGTCATTTACACAGTTCAAGTGGGTGCAGGTGAAAATTAAACAAACATCAGCTCTAAGCAGCTTCTCAGCTTCCCATGCATTTAACAGATTGGCCTATGGTGTACAGAAAAGACTATTGTTACTTTTAATCTCCTTTCAGTGTAGGGAGCTACTGTTCTCTCTCCTGCACTGATAACACACAAATTGCTTATCCTCCAAAGCAGCCTTCACCTGACCACCAACTGCACTCTCCTCCTGCCAGGCTTCTGATAATCTCTTCCCACTCTTTTTTCAGTCTGTTGTGTTCAGCTCAAGGCATTTCAGTGGCCCCACACAGATGAAGAATTAAAAAAGGATCTTTTTTTCTGTTTTCTTCCCCTGCTTCCCTCCCTGTTTTTCTGTCTATCTGTGAGATGGAAATCCACTGAGGGGAAAAGGAAGGAAAACACAGTGATGGTGCTAGCATGACAACTACAGCTCCAATTCCCAATCACATTGTGAAGATTTACATGTGCTGTGAAATAATTGGAGGACACAAAGAGGGGCAGATTCTCAGTAGTGGAACCTGGTGATATCTCAAAATGTCCCCATGGCTCCTGGCTTGTGCTGCTGAAGTCATTTGGCAACAGCTAACATGTAACTTTCTGAAGATAGAGGTGTCCTCTCTTTCTCTCTCTTTGGTTCTGGTCACCACATTAAGTCAGTGAGGCATCCTTATCTTGAACGCTGCGTAGCTATCTTATGATAAAAACAAACAAAAAAAATATGACAATATGTGTAACAAAAGGTATTTTTAAAAATCAGTGAGAAATCAATAGCAAGATTATTTCTGAAGAACAAAGAGAATAAAAAAAGTGATATGGCAAGTTGCAGGAAAACAAGCCAAATAAGGGGCTTTTTCTTTACTGTGTAAAAAGAAACTGAAAACAAAAAAAAAAAGTAGGAGGTATCAATTTAATAAAAGAAAATATATGGAATTTTTGATTTTTTGCAATGTAATTAAAGAGAATGAAGTAATTGAAGTGGGAAGAGATTATATGCTTTTTGCTTAGGGAAACTAAATCACAGTAAAATCTTGGCAGGCAAATTTGATTTACTAGTTCTGTTGGAACTCATGTGGCTTCCTTAATATTGAATATTCCTTAATATTATGTATTCCATCTCTGCCTTGTGATGAGCACACAGCAGAAGTCATGAAGACCTCCGCTGAATCAAAGGAGCCCTTCAGAAACTCTGACGCTGCAGAGAAAGGACCCAACCTCTGATCCTCAAGACTCCCTCCCTGCTCTCTCATTGAAGCTTTTCAGCTGGAAGTCAGGTTCAGCGGGGCACAGGCAGGAGCTTCTCTCCCTCTCCAGCACAGCAGCGCAAAGAAAGAGGAGTCTGAGGACAAGCCAAAGGAGGGATCTTAAGAGTGGCGTAGCCGCCTCCCCAGGATGAGAGCAAAGACACAGTGGGACCCCAGGGGTGGCTGTCAGGGCCGGGCAAAGCTCGTCCCAGCGGATGGAATTCCCCGAGCGCTGCCTGTGCCGCTTTCCGCCCCCGCGAGCACCGCGAGCGTGTGCCGAGCGCTAACGCGGGGCCTTCCGTGGGAGATGATTCATCCTGACACCGACGTTAGCGCGATGATCTGCTTTTCCAGAGATGTCCCAAGCACTTTACCAAGTGCCAATCCCATTCCTTGGGAAGACTTCAAATAAACTGAGTCAGACAAAAGTCAGTCTGGTTTCTAGGGAAATATGACAAGGCCGGGGCAGTGATATCCCGTCACTGAGCAGTGGATAGGGCATGACTGGAGCAAGTTTGCATTTGTATTCCTGCGTCTGGGAAGACACATGGAAGGCAGTAGGAAATTCTGCTGTCTTTGTTCCTTACGGGTCAGACTGAGCCATTCCAGAGCAACTGGCCCCTCCCATGACTGGATCTTTGGCATCTGCTAAATTCTTTCTGTGTTACCTTGGGGTCCTGTGCCTGCAAAGTGCCATCAGGCACTATCAGACTAAGGAGTGGGAAGGGTCAGTCCAGGGGTGAGATAGACATGACACATGAGTGAGGTCCTCATACCCTGCATGTAAATAAACAGAATTACTCTGCTTTCCTTATCTGTGTTTACTGGTTTGCAACAGCAACTGCTCCAAAATGATGTGGCTGCTCTTTGGAGGGAGAAAAGTGTGTACTTGGTGGTCATGTGCACCAGTTCCCAGGACTCACTATATTGTTGATTTCCAGGGAATTATATCACTGCTACCCCTCATGAGACAGTTTGGCTGGTCTCCTGGCACACTTAAACCACTCAGCAACTCAGGTCTATCTCCTTGACCTGCAATGTCAGAGCTGGTGCCACCTGAAAGGGACACTTGGTTTCTGGAAGCCAAATCAATGTAGGTGTGAGAGTTCTGTTGTGACTGTAGAGGAGGGTTGGCTGTGGCCTTAAGTCTTACCAAAACTGGAGGTGTGCCCAGGATTGCTTGAAGTTTGAAACAACATGAGTATCCTGATGATGACCAGAAGGGATAAGGTGCTTGTTCCCGAGTTTTCAAAAATCAAGGCAGCAGGGTGAGATAAAACAAGCTGGTTGTGTTCTGACATTAGATCTCTTGGTCAGAGCATGTTGCTAATAAAGCCAAGAGCACAGGTTTGATCCCTGATGGGCCATTCACTTGGACATGAGAGCTGGACTTGATGGGTCCCTTCCAACCCAGACTATTCTGTGATTGACACGAAGTCAACTCGAGCAGTTCTGGTCTTCCAGCTGCCTTCAGAAACAAAATGAAGAGCATGGTCAGGGCCACGGCTGGGATGCTCTCACTTCTTCCTGACTATGCTCCAAAAGCTACCACAGTGTTCATAAGGAAAGGGTACTACTGCCAAAAGAGTGAAAATTTGGCCTCATGTCCAAAATTTGTTGCAATTCCCCACTTTTAAAAAAATCTGTTTAAAAAGCAGGCACACTTGTAGCTACCCAGAACCTGGCCATGCAAACCCAATTCAATTTCAGTTTAGCTCTGGTAAAGCCAGCACTGTTACTCCCTTAAACAATGCATTTGGCAACATCCTGTCATACAACTTCAAGTTGATATGACAATTTACAGAGTGCAAAAGTGTACAAGCATAAGAATGATGCATTTATAAAGCCAGGGTTTAAAATCAGACACATGGACTATGTAAATATGTAGGTCAAAGACTAATCCTACTTATGTAATCCTGAGAAAGAAAAAAAAAGAGATAATTATGAAAAGTCAATAGAGAGTTTTAACAGTCACACTAATTTCCATTAGTTCTTTTTGACAAATAAAAAAAGAAGTCTCAAAAAAGAAATCTAAAAAAGGAATTTGGCGTTTTTACCGTCTTTTGAATAAAGTAGTTTGAAGTGATTTTGTTTTCATTTTCAAGTATCCAAAAGTTGTAGGAAGCTGAAATAATCTAATGTTTTACACTGGGATTAAACAAAAATTTTTATCTCTTCTGAGAGATTTTTTTTTTTTTTTCAGATTTTGGGTGATAAAATGTTTATCCAGAACAATTTTATGAACTTTTTTTGGGGGGGTGAGGTGGGGAGGACGAGGGGGCCTGTGAGTCTATTCTAAGTGAAAAATTATTCGTGTAATAGTACATTTTGGTGAATTTATTATTCTATACAGCTGGCAGAACAGCTGCTCTTCCCCCTGGTATCTTGTGACACCATGCATGTGAAGGGGCCAAAGCTGCATCAGGGGAAGTACAGACTTGACATTAGGAAGCATTTATTCACAGAGAAGGTGGCCAAACACTGAAGCAAGTTTCATAGAGATGTGGTCGATGCCCAAGGCCTGTCAGTGTTTAGAGGCATCTGAACAATTCCCTTATCAACGTTTTATCTTTTGGTCAGACCTGAATAGGTCAGGCAGTTGGACTCACCAGGAAAGTTGAGTCTCTTCCAACTCATCTCAATTATTCTATTCTATTCTATTCTATTCTATATTTTCCATTTTCCACTGTGAATGTTTCCATGGAATTGCTAAAAATATTAATTTCTAAAATCCACAAAATTCTACCAAGTACCTCAACATCATTTAGTTCAGAACAGTGGCCTTTATGGAGTGATATCCTAATGATTCAATAGTGTCAGAATATTACAGACCATGTGTCCTTTCTGCAACAAAGATGTTAAAGAGCCCATCTGTGGACATTGTTCTAGTGTATTTTTGAGCTATAGCTACTGCTTGTGGCAAAATGCATTGGGCCATCTATTTAGTTTTAATTTTGTGATTATATGAAGGCTATGGAAAAAGATAGAGTGCTAATTTATTCTAAGCACTTTTGTTGATGACATACAGGTTGCTAAAATAGCTGGAAAGTCAGATCTGTTTTATAAGCAATTAAATGGGCTCTGTTGAAAGGTAATTAATTTTATGGTAGAGGTAAAGCAAGGTGGTGCTATAATATTCCTATATCTCTGATGATAGGAAGAAAAGATAGCTCACTGGCTATTAAATGTTTCCAAGTGCTCAGGTTCCATATCATTATTTCTATTTCAGGTCTGTTCACTGTTTTGCTATTAAATAAGTTCTTCTCTTCAGGATGGTTAAATGTGCAATTTATTCATGCTCTAATGAATATTTTATATACCAAGGTCTTGATGAAAATTAGCTATTCACTTAATAGACAGTGGCTATCTTCTGCTCATTAGCAATGTGACCAGCAGATGTGTATCAGGGAGAGCAAAGCTCCCTCCGAATTCCAGAGAAGATGAGGGAGGAAAAGACTGATAATGAGCCATAGCTGGTTTTCTTAAAGACCGAATATGGAAAAGTTGTGAATTACTTTCACAAAATATAACTGAGATATTCTGCAAGATGTGAAATTAGGTTACACTCTCAGAGCAGGAAAATTCAAAAACAAATAAGAGAGAAAATTCTATTCTGAACAAGATCAGGCAAAAGAGATCTAAGAGTGTTTTGTTGCAGCCTCACATCCAGCTTTAAGGTTTACATATAAGAAAACTTTGAAAATTACAGTAGACAATTATGAACAAGTGCACTATTTCAAACATCATTATCACACACACTCTCTCTTCAAAAACTAAGGTATTGTAGGTGTTGGTATCTGTGTAGTCTGAGTAGCCACAATTCTTTGAGAATATTGTTAAACTTGGTATCTTAAACCGATATTCTGTGGGGGAAAAAGAAGTAAAAAACCCCAGAAATTTAATTAACTGTTTCATGAAAAAGGCATTTCTTTTTGCTAGGTCTGTCAAAAGGTGTAAAGGTGCATTGCAGGCTGATGTAATATCCTTTATCTGTAACATCAGTCAGGAAAACAGAAAAAACTATGTTCCTAATCAATATTAATTCTATTTTTTTTTCCTTTTAATGAGTTGATTCTTATTTGTTTCCTTCATAATCTCAAAATATTTTTCTTGTTTTTCATTGAGGGAACTTTCTATGCCCTTCATTAATCCTTTAATTCCTTCTTGTTTGAATTATGTATTTAGAGAAGTGTTCCACCAATGGCACCTGGTACCTTAGATGAGATCACACAGGGAGGGTCACTGTGCAGAACACAGGCAGGCACTTTAACATGATCTGAAATACTACAACCTCATTCTTTGTGCATTTCAATAAAACATTTTTACTGCAGCTGAACATTGAGGGAAGGTCTTTAGAAATGCCTGTGTTCCTTTCTTCACCCACTGCTGCTAGTCTTGAATGCTGCAAGGTTTCAAAAGTGATTTAAGAGTTCCTTGTGCTTTATTATATTTTTTTTCAGCACAGAATTTCATTTGCCATTTAATAACCCATTTATGTAAGATGAAATCCCTCTGAAGCTCATCAACAGGATCTTTGTCCTTGAGTAAGGTTGTAAGAATAATTAATATTTTGGTCTGGCGGCTAAACAAAAACTGATTAGCATTTAAACAAGCATATAAATGTTTCATTGTTTCTTTCCAAAATGAAAGCCTGGGCTGAGTAGGTTACTGTGCTTGACAATATTCTCATGGAACCTCAAATGAAATACTCTGGAGCCCACATATTTTAAGGAGTCAAATCTATAAAGTGTTAGCTACTCAAAACTGCTGGGAGAGGTTCTCCAACAGAGGTTCCAACTGTTCACCTTTGTCAGAGCCTGATGGTTACAGTATTCACAAAACTGAATTTTCTCTAAGGGAAATGGGATAATTGGAGTATTTCATCTCTTTATGGCATTTTCTAACTACTGGTTTGTTGGAAAGAAGAGTTGAAACTGTTTGATGCTCTAGTTCTTCAGACAGTTTTCCAGAGTGATCTGATCTGCATTGGACACTGAGGTTGTGAAGAAAATCAGAAATAGTTTTGGCAAAATAACTGTTCTTGTCATTTATTCCCCTGTGCTTTTTTTTCTTTTACCTATCACCTTCACCTTTCTCTAACTTGCCACCAGTGATGGTAATTGCTAAAGAAACTAATCAAAAGCCAGGTAAGTTAATTTTTAAGTCCTTGCTATATTGAAAAATTGCTCTCTTTTATCCTGGTTTTCCCACTCTTTAATCCCGTTCATTGCTTTATCTTAGTGTTACACCTTAAAATGTCTTGTAACAAATATTTTCAAAAGTATTCTGTAGATCTTATTTCTTTTTAATTGTTAATTAGGTAAAATTAACCTTATACAAAGTGAAATGAAGTACATGAAAAACACCCTTGAGTCATCTCTAATTTAAGAGCTATTTCAAGAAAATAAGAGAAAGTCAGTGATCACTGGGCCTTGTGATTGCTAGATACTGGTGGAGAAAGGGTTATTGATTTTCATGCATGAATTTCCATGGTCCATCTGCTTCACTGCATGAAGATTATTACATTTTGAAAAATGCAAATAAACATTTAAGACCTTTAATAGTTATTTGTCTGTTTATTTCAAAGGCAAACTGTGGTGGTTTGGTCAGGAAGGTTCACATTTGCTGTATACATGATAGTTTACATATAGTTCACTTCTGCTAAAGACTTTAATGATGTCAGAGGGGTTGTATGCAGACAAAAAAAGTTATGGGACCAGGACCAAAAGTTATGAGTCTTGATTCTTTCAAGGCAGGTGTCCTGTGAAAGCTCAGAGTGTTTCTAAATTAGGGTATTTCCAGAGTGTATCAAATATACACTGAAAAATCCAGGATATTCATGAGGTGCTAGCTGTCACTTTTGATTTAGAAGAGCAGCTTGAGTGCTCCATGAAGTGCTTTTCTCTTGTAATGCAGAAGTTAGAGCACTGACCCAGCATGGGACATATCCACCTTCCACTTTCTGCTTTGTTAAATGGAACTGATTCCCACCTCCCACAGCTCCAAGGTAATACCCAGTGGTGGTGCCTGAGGGAGGATGAACCCTCCATTTCTTATCATGCCACTTCCTGGCAGAGTTTAAAAAAGTTCAACATCAGTGGATCTAAATCCACTGAGGAAGAATTGACTGTGGTCCCTACTGGCTGGGATTCACATCAAAGAGCAAAGGAGTTTGTCTATTTCCAAGAGAAAAATGAAAATAATAATTAGAAATACAAGGAAAACATTTAGAGCACTCAGTTGTGAATGGGAAGGAATTTCTCAGTACCATCCATGTGTACCTGTCACCCCTTTGGGAGTGCAAGGCCAGGCTTGCCTAACAGCATCTTCATCCCATAATCAGGGAGATTCTTAAAAGATACCTATCCAAATCTTGCTGTCAGCTGTGATTCATGACCTTTGATACAGTAGGTAAATGAACAGAAAGTGAGATTTATTTAATGCTATATAACAAGCCTTGGGGTTAGAAGTCCAAGCTCTCTGACACAGTCAGCCTTAGTCATTAGAAGGAAGCTATTTCAGTAATGAATTATTACAACCCCGGGAGTACTTTGGTCATGGTTCATCACCGTGGTACGCTGAGGACCTTAATAGTGTCTTACAATGTCAATATGTGCTTTATTTAAGGTTTGTATCATTTTAGGCAGTCAGAAAGGATAAAACTCACCCCTGTGCAGCAGGTCAGAACATGGCCTATTCATCTTCTAGTCCCACAAGAGTCCTCCAAATGCTTTTTTAACTGAGATGGAAGTGACACATAAGGCTTCTCTGAGGTCTTTTGCACACAGATGGATTTCAGCTGTGAATAGGAAGGCACAATTTGCAAATAAGTTATTTGATGGAAAATTCTGCCATCAGAATAATTACACGAATTCCTCTAGCCTTACCTACAATATCTGAATCACGTTTTCCAGTGCAGGTTTGAGCAAGCAAATCTCATGGAAAATAATGGCAGAAAAAGAATAGTAAGAATGGAGCAAGGGATCATTTAGATTAAATATTTTGGTTTATCTAACTTTAGGCCAAAGAATTCAACATCAGCCATCCACTTTCTAGAGGATGGCCAAAAATTTAAATATCTATTAACTGCTTAAAGTCATTTTAGCTCACTCATTCTTCCTAAGATTTATCCAAATTTTGCCTTTAAACACTTCTAACCTCTCACACTGGTACTTATTCCAGTTCCTAACACTATCAACACAGTTTCTGTTAAGAGCCAGTCTCATCTGTGATGCTGCAGCATCCTGAAATGACACAGAGGGATTTCAATGTCACTTCTGTCAGGGACCTCTGAGCAACCTCGTGGTCAGAAATGAATCCTGCTGAAGGAGCTGGTTAAGTGTCCATTGGAAAATAACTGAGAAATGTGAAAGAGAAAAAATACTGAATGCATCTGGAAGACTCTCTCTGGAAGATATTGTGAAAAATAAAAGGGAAAGGCAAATTTAAAAAAAAAAGAAGAAGAAGAAGAAAAAAAGGTGTTTTCTTTGTTATTCAGAAGAGTCAAATGGCCCTTAACACAGAACTTGGAAGACAAAATATTCTATGCATGTATTTATTTTTTTATTTATTTATTGTGTAGAAAAGAAGTGTCCATACAAGTTTCTGGCTTCAAACTGAGAACTCAGGATAAGGTAATATTTTTTCACTTGGTGCAAGCACTCACAGGTGTGCATGTAAATCTCATCCTTCTCTTTTCTTCCACCACAGAGGTGATGGGAACTGACTCCTATAGGCTGCTTTTGAACTTTGAAATTTTCCTTTAGCCCAATCTGAGATGGCAGTTTCATTGTAAATAGGCCCTTGCTTCTCAATTAGGCCTGTGAGCAACAGAGAGAAGCATGAACAAAAGGCTCTGCTGGCAGAAGTGGAAGGAGAATTTCCACCTTGACATGCCATATTGGATGAAAGCCTTACCAAGTCTGCAGAAAATGGATTAAACACCAGTCACTCATCTAAATGGTCTCTTGTGGCTCCTTCATCCTCACATGGCACATAGTAATGGAAACAGACACTGTTCCTTACCCTCTCAAGGTCCTACTTAGCCCAAATTGCAAAGCCTGTAGCCTGCTTGTTATCCAAGTCTTTGATTAAAAAACAGGATTTGTATCCCAGTGAGGCCTCAGTTTATTATTCTGTACTACTACTACTACTACTACTACTACTACTAATAATAATAATAATAATAATAATAGATAATAATAAATAATAGATAATAGATAATATGTTGCATTCAAAAAAGTTAGCCTTGATTGTATAAAGAAGAGATCTCCCCACACCCCCAAGGAGGTATTTTCTTATTCAGGTTTTAGAAGCAGCTGTAATTTCATCACATCCCTTTTAATCCTCCATTACAAAGTGAAGCATGAGAAAAAGAGCAATCAGATCACAGAATCATAGAATGTGCTAAGTTGAAAGGGACCCTTTAGGATCATTGATCCCAACTCCTGGCCCTGCATAGGACACCTGAAGAATCCTACCATGTGTCTGAGAGCGTTCTCCAAACACTTCTGGACTCTTTGAGTCTTGGTGCTGTGACCACTTCCCTGGGGAGCCTCTTCCAGGGCCCAACCACCCTCTGGGGGAAAAATGTTTTCCTGATTTCTAATCCAAACCTCCCCTGACTCAACTTCATGCTGTTCTCAAGGCACTGGTCACTGGAGTGAAGAGATTACTGTCTGCCCCTCAGTTTCCCCTCATGAGGATGTTGCAGACCACAATGAGGTCTCCCCTCAGTCCCCTCCAGGCTGAACAGATGACGATTTCAGCCATAGAACATGATTTCAGCCACAACTCATATGGCTTCTCCTCCAGACCCTTCACCATCCTCGTGACCCTCCTTTAGACACTCTCTAATGGCTGAGTATCTTTATATAGTGACACCCAAAACTGTCCCAGGAGTTTTGCCCTCAGAGCGGAGCAGGACCATCCCCTCCCTTGTCAGGCTGGTGATGCTGTGCCTGATGGCCCCAGGGCAGGGTTGTCCCTCCTGGCTGCCAGGGCACTGCTGGCTCATGTTCAATTTGCCATTGAACAGGATCCTAGGCCCCTTCCTGCAGTGCTGCTTTCCAGCCTCTCATTCCCCAGTCTGTCTGTACATCCAGGGCTGCCCCATCCCAGGTGCAGGATCCAGCACTTTGGTTAATCTCCATCCAGCTGGTGATTGCCCAATTCTCTGATTTGTCCAGGTCTCTCTGCAGGGCCTCCCTGCCCTTGAGGGAATCAACAGCTTCTCCCAGTTTAGTGTTGTCAGCAAACTTAATTAGTATTTCTTTGAGACCCGGGTCCAAGTTGTTAATGTAAATGTTGAAGAGAACTGGGCCAAGGATCTGAAATATGCCTTCTGCCATCTTAATTTTCTCAGTCAAAATTTCACATATTGACTTTACTTTAGGGGGAATTGTCTCTTGGAATACCCTCAAATCTTGTTCCACAGCTTTTGTCATATGTCTCTGAAACACTTCCTGTTTATTACAGCTGTTCCCTGGTGCTGAAACAGTTCAGCATTTGATTCCTTTACCTAATATTGTTAAGATTCAAGTCCCCCAAGATTTAGATGTTTAAATACAAAATGTTTTAGTTCAAGCCTATCTCACATAAACTGTTATTGATAAGACCACAGTCACACACGTCTGACTGTCACTCAGGTGTTTATGAAGGCAGAAATAAAAATCCCATTCCACCTCAGTGTTAATCAATCTTTGTCACTCCACCGAGTTCTTTTATCTGATAAGCTCCCCTGTGGCTAGGAGAAAGGGAAAAGCGAACCCTGCAAATGGAAGCCCTGCAGCCCAAAGCAGCAGACCGAAGGAAATGGGAATCCAGCTGCATCTGGCAGCTGCTGCTTTTCAGGCCACCACAAGTCATCCAAACACCGGCCACTGCCGGAGGTGTGCTGGCTCCTTCACCAACACGCCAGCTGCTCTCCTCCAGAGCCGCCAGTTCTTGGAGCCCAGTGTGTTGTTTTGTTTGTTCAAACCACAGGACACTGCAATCCAGATTTAAGTCTTTCCTTGCCCTTCTCACCACTCACCTGAGCCAATCCCCACAGTAAGCGCTGTCACAGAGACAGCCCCTGCTGGCTCTGATCTGCCCGCAGAGACATGGCCTAGAAGGTGATAATCCATCACAGGTGGCCCAGGCACTATTCCTATTAAAGGCTCACCTGGCTTTTGGCAGATCTAAATTCTATCCCAGAGGCTGCTCTCTCCATTGTGATGCTCAAGACTGAGCCTGCACTCCAACCCAGACTCCCTGTGGCCACTGCCAACGTTTGCTCGTGTCCTGTGCTTAGCTGGGATCAGGTCACCTCTGCCTTCCTGACAGGAAAACAGGGATATGTACTGGATACAGGGACACAGACTGGGTGTGGGCAGCACCCTGTGGTGCCCAGTTGGCAGCTGGGTAGATGCAGTCAGCAAAGCATCTTGGCATGCAGTGTCCAGATGCATTGTTGGCTCTTTTCCCTCTCCCTACACATTGCTGAGGTTGAGTCATTGTGCTGGTTTGAAAACAAACCACTGAGAGTCAGAAATACAATTTAATAGAAAAAGAAAATAAATAAATGAAATAGCATGAAAAAGGAACCACTGACAGAGTCAGAATACAACCTGGCACCCTGTCAGTCAGGGTGTTGGTACCAGTCCAGATGAAAGTGGTCTTGTTGAAAGTGGTGATCCTGAAGACAAGGTCTGGTCTCCACCAGAAGATCCAGCAGTAGCTCTTCTCCTCTGGGAATCCAGCAGGCAAGGGCTCCCCGAGGTGTTTGAAAGTCCAGCTTATATCCAGGATGGAATGCTTGGTCCCTCCCCCTGGGCGGACAATGGGATAATGTGTGAAACTCGATGGCCCATTAACAGAAGATATCCCCTAAAGGGAGGATGGGTCATGGGAGAGATAAAGAACCCTGCCCCACCTGGCTTCAATAGCCAGCCCATTAACAGAAGATAGTCCAGAGGGAGGAGACAAGGAACACCACCCCACCTGGTTCAATAGCTCATGAAGATGGTGATAGAATACAATGCAACCCAGGACAGTCATTAAACACCAATGTGTTCCCACAGATAGGAACAGACCTTGGATGGTGCTGGGAGTTATTCTAGCACTCACAGAAGTCATCTTCTGGTGCTGATGTGAGGGCTAACCTTGCAGCAGGAGAGAGTAGTGGAGGAAAATGAGGCTCCTTTGGAGACTGGCAGAGACAAGAACTAGATAGAATGTCTCTAATATCTCCAAACACAAATAAGATAAATTGTACCAAATGCAAAATTGCTAATTTCTTCTGGGATGCTGCCACAAACATAAACAGAGTTCAACAACAAGGTAATTATATGAGTAAATAGAAGCAAGAGTAAAGGAATAACATTAAGAAAAAGAGTAAAGAGACAGCCCAGTGGGCAGCGAGTGCAGGGAAGGGGAGACCTTTAATAGAGAATCCTCATTCTTCAAAAGAATGTCTTTGAGCTTTGTAGGGAACACTTCCTGAGTGAGTGTGATATAAAATATTCTGTGGTTACACACTGAGTTTATAATAAGGGAACTCCTAAAATGAGGAGAAAAGGTAAAAGAATTGTTTTGGGATGTACCATGAGGGAAAATACAGTGTAAGCCCAGTCTGTGTGACTCGTGTTCAGAGTTTACATTGTTTCTTTCTGATGCAGGAGTCTGTATGTCACAGCCTGCACTTTCTCATGGGAGCTGGAACAGCCCTGGATTGGACAAGGTTGGTCCAAAATGCCCTGTTCAGCAATTTTGTCAGAATGGCTCCTGCTGGGCTAGCAAATGTTGTTTTAACATGCAGGAGACTGTGACAATGCATAATGGCATTTGAGACACTGCTGTGCAAGTGATTATTTTAGGGTGTTTGTTTCATGAATAGCTCAGCTGGAGACGGAGAGCTGGTGTTTTCCAGGTAGGCACATGACTCAGAGCAAGAAGGGGTTTGTGATAAAGCCATGAACTTTTGGTCTCCTGACCCTGTGAATGTTCCAGTCTGAGAGAGGGAAGGGAGTGCCAGCATCGCTCAGGGCAGATGGGGACAGCTGGTGACTTGAGCAGCATCCACACACAACACACATCAATATTCACTCTAGCCCTCAAAGGCCTGGGGTGGTGTGACAACATTTAAAATTTAAATACTTATAAACCCCTTTGCAAGTACAATATGTAAATCACATAAATATCATTTTGGTCATTGAGTAACTGGGAAAGATTCATTTAGTGATGTTGTTGTTTGTAACCAGGATGGACTGAATCTCTGTCTAATGGTGCCATTCACCTCTGTTTTGGTGCTGCTACACACAGACTTCATTCTACATCAATTCTTCATCAACTGTTTGGAAAGTCAGGGGCAGAGATTCAGAAGAATAATAGCTGCTGTCTGGGGCATTTTTCTACTCACTGAAATTCTATTTAAAAATTTTTATTTATATTAGATTGATTCTGATCAACTATTCTAGACCAAAATATTTCTCTCAATAAAACTTTCACAGGTGCTCTTCAAAGATTTTCTGTTTCAAATGCATCCTATTTCCCTTCATTCCATTTCCCCTGATACACTATGGACAGGAAGTGAAAAAAGGTACAAATTCTGTGGAAGGCAGAAGACTACCTGTCACAGGAGATGGCTAAGGTGATTTAAACACTTTCAATCCTGTCCTGAGGTGATATTTAGAAATGAAAACTTTTTGTTTGTTTGTGCTATGTAATGCAGGTCTGAATTTCTGATAAAAAATTATTTGGTATTTAACATTGTCAAATATTTCTGATAGACAGAAGAAATTAATATCAGGAATATAAAGCATTACTACACCAGTGTCACTTGTTTTGCAAGTATGAAATGTAGGAATATGAAAAAGATATTACGTAAAGCAATAGAGAATCTGCAGCAAATTATTTTTATCACAAGGGAGGAGAGAAAGATGCTTGGTTCCAGCTTTTTAAAATAAACTTCAAATTGCACAAATGTTAATAGCATTTTTCCAATTATTGCCTGAAAATTGTATAAACAAAGAAAAAAAGAGGCATATTTAAATCCACAGTTCATTACTATTTATTGGAATACTGTTCTTGCTTTTCAACTCTTCCTAAATTTCACTTAAATATCTTTTTCCTGAGGATTATAATGTATCTTAAATTTCCACCAAAACTAAAAGCTAAGACTGGAATCAGGATTAAATTTGTTTCTTCTCACATCATTTCTGCAAGGTTTTAGTAGTAATTTCATTACTTTTGGGGGACAGTAATTAATATAATTTAGTTATTGTAAATTGTTTGGTTTGCCTCTGTCTAGTAATGGTTTTGTTAAGGAGCCAGTTCTTACAATTCAACATTAATGTTTTTAACACGTTTTACAATATTTGTTATCTAATTCAATGTGTTGAGACCTATGACTTGATTATTAACAACATAGCCACAAGTTTCTAAAGAGGTGAAATACATGACGTTAGCAAATTAATTTAAATTATGTGCTCCCATTTTTTGATTCTTTCATCCCACAGTTATCTGGGTAAAGCAGGATGACAATTTCTTTTTCAGATGCACAATTGAACTGACAGCTACAACTGAAGTGAAAGTGCATTTAGAAAGTTGTTTCTCAACAGAACAAAACCACTAATCAGCATTTTCAACAGGAGGTGTCTCAGGTTCATCCATGACTTTTTAAAAAATGATTGGTCTCTATTTTTTCCAACCCTGTTTTGGTAAAACACATTTACTCAAACACTTGTTTGCACTCAGTGGCCCCTTGTATTGGGCTTGCATGGCAAACAAAAAAAAAGAGGGAGACTTTTTACAGAGGCAGATAGCGATAGGAAAAGAGGAAATGGTTTCAAAACTAAAAGAGGAGATATTTGTCTTTGATTTTAGGAAGAAATTTTGTACTGTGAGGGTGGTGAGGCACTGGCTCAGGTTGCCCAGGGAAGCTGTGGATGCCTCATCCCTGGGAGTGCTCAAGGCCAGGTTGGATGGGCTCCTGGGAAAGATTTTGTGGTGGGTGACATCCCTGCCCACAGCATGGCAGTGGAACCTGGATGATCTCTAAGGTCCCTACCAATTCAAAACATTCTATGATGCTATGAAAAAGTTGTCTGCCTAATTTGCTGACTATAGGGAACACAAAGGGAAATGACCATTGTTAAAAGGGACCATTTACTTTCCTTCAATTAATCAAACCAAACCAAAACCCCAAGGAAAACCAAGCAAATTGAATTTACAGATGATTCTTCATTTAATGTTAGATTCTGGAGTGCCTTTTGCACTTAATTGTCAGGTATAGTAACTACCAGAAAATCATGCAAAGCACAACTGATGTTATCCTGGTTTAGGTGATGCCTATGAGAAAATATTACTCTTAACTAATGGTAGTTGCTGTCTGCTGAGAAGAACAGATTGAGGGAGAAGGAGGAAAAATGGCAGAAAGTAGGACTGAGAAGATACTTCCAAAACTGAATGCTACATAGATCAATTTCTCCTAAAAACACAGAGTAATCTCAAGTTCCTCCTAAAGGTTTTAGTTAGAACTGAAAGAAATCAAGATCTGAAGGGTAGGTTTGTATTAAGACATTTTTCATCCTAGAACCTCACTCGAAAGCTGTGCTAATTAGGACATGTTACAATGGTATTTTTCATTCTTCACAGAAATAGTTTTTTCCTCAATAATAAAGCAGTTCATGGAGGTCCATTCATAGAATCACAAAATGGTTGAGGTTGGAAGGGACCACTGGAGGTCATCTGGCCCAACCTCTTTGTTGAAGGAAGATCACCTAGAGCCAGATTTCCAGTCCTATCTTCTAAAATCTAGTAATGGACACATTCTAAAGTCTAGATCTTCCATCATTTTTAGAAATATAAAAATATTTTCTTTTAAAAAGAGTAGTGTTGACAACTATTCTTACATAATTATATTCTGCCTTAATTTTCAAAAGTTTTGGTTTTGCTCCTTTGTAAAATATAAGAAGGAATAGAGAAGTGGAAAGGAAAAAAGAGCAAGTGAAAAGCAATTAAAAAAACCCACGAAAGTTGACATGTATTACATTTATTCCTCACCATTTATCCTCTGTGAGGGTGAAGTAAAAATAAAAAATGCCTACCTGTGGTTCTGATGAACAAGAAAGAACTTATTGATTTAAAACTGAAATTATTCTGCATTTGTCATTCTTTGGGAATAAAATCTTTCATCTGATGGAATATAGCAGAAAAGGAAAAGATCTCTTCATAATCTCAGTAATAATAATATTTGTCATAAAACATGTGGGTAGGTTGTTTTGAAAAGGCCAGATCATCCTGACCTATCCACAGGAACTAAAACTGTTACATATAGGCAAGATATTTTCATGTTGTGCTTGTAACATTAAATTGACATAAAATTATCTCATCTTTCAATCTCTTTTTGACAATTGATTTCAATTTAAAATGTGCCATGATTTCCCTAAAAATGCTATTTTCTGTCTGCAAGCTCTACACTCCTAATTTTACTTTGAACATCTTTTCTTCTCTCTGGTGGGAACCAGATTTTTATATTCCCTTTAAATGTTCCCTTAGGCATAAGCTACACAGCTGTAAAAGGAGGCAAAGATAGTGGAGACTGCATATCCAACAGCTTCAGCCTTAGCAGGGTCAGCTCTATTTGAATGTATCACTGCATTTTACTCTGCAGAAAGACACCGATACTTAAAGCAGGCTCTGGGCTCTTCTTTTTAATGAACTTTAAGAAATTTCTAATGGAATTTGTTAAATTTGCCTTTCCTGCCTTTAGGACAACACAAAAATGCAACACAGCTGCTACTGCTTTCAGAGGAAACTGTACCAATAGAGCTAATGGAAGATTTGGGGAAGGGAAAGGTTCAGAAAGCATAATTCATGTATTTATTTGGTTTGGGTATTTTTGGCTGGGGAAAAAAAAAGGCAACAACAACATTCTGAGTAACAATAATAGGTTTTTGTCTAGATATCCAATGGTTTTATTTTTATTTTTTATCTTATTTCATAGTATTACAAGATAATGAATCTATTATTGCTGACACACTACAATACAAGATAGAATCCCAAGAACCACACCATGATCCTGAAAGTATTGTCCAAGTGCTTCTGGAACTCTGGTACTGTGACCACTGCCCTGGGGAGCTGTTCCAGTGCCCAAACACCCCCTGGGGAAGAACCTTTTCCTGATACCCAAACTAAACTTCCCCTGGCCCAGCTTCAGACCATTCCCTTGGGTCCTGTCACTGTCACCTGAGAGAAGAGACCAGTCCCTGCCTTTCCCCTTCCCCTTGTCAGAAAGATGTGGAGATATACGAGGTCTCCCCTCAGCATCCTCTTCTCCAGTTTTTGAGTTTGTCTTGGTTAAAAACAAAGTNCTGGTACTGTGACCACTGCCCTGGGGAGCTGTTCCAGTGCCCAAACACCCCCTGGGGAAGAACCTTTTCCTGATACCCAAACTAAACTTCCCCTGGCCCAGCTTCAGACCATTCCCTTGGGTCCTGTCACTGTCACCTGAGAGAAGAGACCAGTCCCTGCCTTTCCCCTTCCCCTTGTCAGAAAGATGTGGAGATATACGAGGTCTCCCCTCAGCATCCTCTTCTCCAGTTTTTGAGTTTGTCTTGGTTAAAAACAAAGTAAGGTCATCTGCTAGTTAACAGTGACTGAAACACCCTATCTGATAATCAATTTCTTTCCTGTTTCCTGTCGTGAAATGCTTGAGCATCTAGATTAAAGAATTTTCTACTTGTGGCATAATTACATAATTTGTATGAAAATGTTGAACATTTTGATGAAGAAAACCACAGATGAGGACACTGATTCATCAAAGGAAAAAGGATATTTCAACCTTTACTAATAACAGTCGCCCTTTATGAATTGGAAAATAATTAATATAATTATTTCAACAACGTTGTAGTCACTTCCAGAAGTCACCTACATTAACATATAGAACAGCATTAGTCACATATCCTGAAAAAGTGATTGAAATATATAAAATAAAAATCAATCTGTCAAGATGTTTTAGAATCTCAATTATATTTTGACCATTTTATTATTCATGAATCTTAAAAGAATGTTTGATTCCACTCTATCTTAGAATGAAAACAAAGGCTTAAATGTCAAAATTTCTTAAAAAGTCAGACCTTTTATCTTGGTACATTTCTAGTCTGTCTTTGAATCCTTTTGCACTGGCTTTTGTTTGAATACAAGGGAGACTTCTGCCAAGTTATTTCGAAACATATTAATGGACCCTCTGTTTCTTCCTGAAATTAACATTTGTAATTGTGGCAGGACCTTGGTTGTCACTCTGAGTCTCAGTGTTTGCATTCCTTCCATTCTCCTGCAGCAGTACTTTTTGATTGTTTTGTTTTGCCTGACTTTGCTGGTTTTTGACCCAGCATCCACCATCCCATCATCCAAACAAAAAGATTCTGATAGGGATTTTATATTGACTCATGGGAGACCATGCAAGCAAAAAATCAGCTGGCACATGGACATAACTCTGTCGGCCTCAGTAGCAAAGAGCACTGGAAATTCCAGCCCAGGAGGTTCTGCACTCTCCCCTTCAGCTGACTAATTCTTCTCTGACAGAAAAACATCAAGCAAAATTTAATATAATTTCTTTGTCTTCCTTGGATAGAGTCAAGTCCAGAGGGAAATAAAGGTCTTATGGCCATGAACAGGGAAAGTGGTTCATGTGGCTCTTTAGTTTTGGGATCACCACGGGGCACCTTCCCACAAGGTCCTCTCAGAACATGGTCAGCTGAAGGAATATCTATCTTAGCAATTTTTTATTGCTGAAAACATGAAAATACAGATTTGTTCATGCATGTGAGAGAAATATCACCTTTGTACAATGACAACCAATCACAGGAAAAGAGTCTTGGTTTGTGTCAGTTGTAAATGTCATATATTCCCTGAAGCAGTCCATGCTGGAAGCAATCTTTTAAGCCACCCAGCTTTGCCATGTGCAGAAACTGAAAAGCAATTCATACTTTTGTGTAGTCTAAATGGCTTTCAAACTTCTTTTGCTGCAGAAACCTTTCTTCGAACTCAGACTCAGTATGCTGAACTTAGTGTAGTTATTTGGAACATTGTTAAAAGAGACAAGCAAAAGTCCTGCTTAGAAATCTTAGTAATTTCAAGATATTAGATCACTGTAGAATTTTGACTGCAAGATAGAGATGAGAAGTAACAGGGAAAGCTTGGGGTGTTTTGTTTGTTGTTTTGGTGGCTTTGGTGAGGTTCACCCTGCTTGAGTTTTAAAGAAAATTCCCACACAGTTTCTCAACATTTTTCTGACATTTTACATTTTTCTTCAGTCACCCAAAGAAAAGCTGATAAACTAAACCAAAGAGACAGAGTTTCACCAAAAACATGGAATAAGATTGCTAACAGGAACTGGATACATCAGGCCTATTATGTTAAAAATCTGGAGAGTCTTTACCAAGGATTATTAGGATAACTGGGAATCTGGGGCACACTACCTACAGAATGAGCTTCTGGGAGCTCATACTACTGACTCTCATGAAAAGGTGGTTGAGGGATAATCTGAGCTCTGCTTTCAGTTACTTGAAGAAAAACTACAGAGGTGATGGAGCCAAGCTCTCATCCACAGTGACATGAGCATAACTAGGGTAACAGCCTGTCATGGGATATTCAAACTGGACAATCAGCTGAATCACAGCAACTTGCAGGGCAGTTCAACAGAAGAACAGGTGATAGCACAGTTGCTTTCACACAGGTTTTCACACCTGGATGTGTCAAGCCCAGCTGGCCTGATCCAGAAATGTTGATGTTGACAAAAGTCCTGCTCCAAGCAGGCAACTGGACCAGATGGATCCAGAGGTTCCTTACAACCAGCATCATTAGGATTCCACCTTAACATACCATGGAAAACACGATAGAAAAGGAAGATTTCATAAATTACATGGGGATTTCTTTCATAACCGATGAAGAAAAAAAAGCCTTCAGCTTTTGAACCAGAGGCACACAAATAAAAAATGTCCTCATCCTATTTCGCAATGAAGTACGATGAAAATTTTATAAACAACATTATGCAATGGAGGGTGCAAAAAGAAAAATGCAGTGATTCAGGCTACAATTCTCAAACAAAATGTTATTATTCCCTTTGAAAACAACCAGCTTCTCACAGGGCTCCTTACTGTCTAAAAAATATTTGCCACATGACAAGTGTTGTCACACTGGATACAAATGGAACCCACCTGGAGGAAATATCTGAGGGAACCAGCTGTAGAACCACAAAGAAGGGTTTCTTTGGGCTACTGTACGAGAAAACAGTAAGTCCCTCTAATCAGAGCTCTGCTAAATGAAACTTGGATTCCCCTTCTGCTGCTGTATAGAAGATGAAAAGGCACCTTCCATCTTTCCACACCCCCAGGACACTCTTTCACTTGTATAATAAATGTTGCAATGCATCTGTAATGACTACAGCTGGGCAACATTTTCCTAACAAACCAGAAATAATTTGCAAAGCTTTCAGTAGTCTTGGGCCAACTTCTGGCTGTTTTTCATTCACCCTTAGTCCATATTCTGAGCACATTCCCATGCCAGATTTTGGCTTAAACTTATGCAGGAATGTAGGTTTTTCAAGGTCACCTGGAAGTCACACCAGCTGCTTGATTTCCTGCTTACAAAGACTTAGCAAATGGAAATTGAGTCGTTCCAGATGAGGCATTTTTTGAGCCCCTTCAGAATGGAGCTAATATCCAAGACTCTCGAGTACCAAACTACAGAATATAAACCAAAAGTAATAAAAAATTGTCCTCCAAACCCTTAGGCACAGAAATCCTCTGGTTTACACAGCCTCAGCTGAAATTTCTTAGCTTCTGTTTAATTATGTCCATATTTTTCAAAGGGCTGTTATATGTAACTTCTTTCTTTTGCTTGACTTTTCATAGCAAATGAGTTTATACCCACAAATTCAAGACTCTCCCCTCATACAGGTGCAGTTAGCTATGAAATGGAGCAGAAAACTCCAAGTATAACAGAACAGTCTCTTTGCCTGACATGTCTCCTTAGATTTTCATAAGGGCTTTACTTATCTATCTGTACACAGCTGTCTCAGCAAGACTCTAAACAAGCCTCAGATTGGATTGTACTAGGCTGCAGTACAATTTCAGCCCTTCTTCCCCCAAGAGCACTAGATATATACATGTATGTGTCTTTAATATGTGTGTAATCCATATGTACATATATGGAGAGCAAGGAGGAGGGAGAAGAGAGGAGAGACTTGCATTTATGAAGGCTCACATTGGTCTTTGACAATAAAATAGACCATGGTCTTGGAATAGCAGAATCACAGAATGGGTAAGGTGTGAACACAGCGAGGGCCATCTGGGTCCAAGCTCCCTGCTCAGGCAGGGTCATCCCAGAGCACACAGCACAGGATTGTGTCCAGATGGGTCTGGAATTTCTCCAGTGAGGGAGTCTCCTCACCCTCTCTGGACAATCTGTGCCAGTAAGAAGTTCTTCCTCATGTTCAAGTGGAGCTTCCTGTGCGTCGGTTTCTGTCCATTGCCTCAGCACCTCCAAGCAGAGCCTGGTCCACCCTCCTGACACCCTCCCTCCCTTCAGACACTTGTTTACATTGCTCCTCCTCAGCCATCTCTTCTCCAGGCTAAACTGGCCCACCTCCCTCAATCAGAGAGATATCCTCATAAGAGAGATGCTCCAGTCCCTTAATCATCTTTGTAGCTCTCTGCTGGACCTCTTCCAGGATTTCCATGTCCCTCTTGAACTGAGAAATCTAGAACTGGACAGAGTATTCCAGAATAAAAGCAAAAAAACCCACCCAAATTTAAGGAAAAATTGGAAATTTTGAATAAAACCCTCAGCTGCTCAGTTGATATGCATTCAAAGATTTTGTCTAATTTGCTGATAAATGTAGAGAATTACTGATAGTTATTTGAAAATGTTATGGAGTAGTTCCAGACATTTAGACATGATATCAATCAATCTTCCAGCATTTGACCTTGGTAATTACTGCTTTGTAAGTTTAATTTCCAACTCTTCTACACAACAGAATGAATTTCAGGGAAAAAAATCAAAACAGAGAAACAAACCCAAACCTTTAACCATGTACAAGATATCATATCGCTGAGTAACAAGCTCTGTGAACTTGTAAGAAAAGTAATCATAGCAGTCAAATTTGATTGCTTTTCTTAAGAATCAGTGAATTAAATTAAAAAAACCAACAATAACAGATCAGAAAACATACCGGGATTATACTAAAACACTGGCTATGGCAGCACAGTCATTAAAATAATTTTGACCTTAAAAAGTGACAGCTGGAGCATAAACAGGCTATGGGGCCACAGAATATGAGAGTGGAACAGAAAGTTTGTGGGATGCATCTTAGGCAGCACAGGAATTAGCACCATGCTGAGTCCCACCAGCCTCCCCAGCAGTGACTTGACAAAACAAGGTGAGCATATGTAGAAGATATTTGTGGGAATTGATGCTGCAAGGACTTGTGGAGCAAAAAATCCAGCAGAAAAGTGTAGTCAGCAGCTATGTGGGCTGACAGGAAATAGCTAAGCTATGTCCATGTTATAAAATACAAGGCAATATGCTGCCATGGCCTGAGCAAACATGGCACCACGTTGGGAACAATAACACCTGAACATTAAACTTATCTCTGCTGCAGATATCAGGCATGATGGTGGGCAAGGCCTCTTAACGTTTTTGAGTCTCACCTTTTCCTCCAGATGTTGGCCATTTCATGAATGCAAGCTCTAAATTCTTCATAATAGGAAAGGTTCATATTCAGGACTTGTACCTCACCCAGCACACCAGGAAAAGTTCTAGACCACAGCCACTGTCAACTCTATTCTCTATAAAATCATGGCACCAACACAAACAGTCAAAATTTACTTACATCTGGTCTAGCAAGAGAATCAATCACTGTATGATTGAAGATGACACCATATGTTCCATGAAGTAATAAAGTAATATCCGCAGTTTCCCATGTGAAGCAACATTTATTCACTATTCATTCAAATAAGAACCAGAAAATTGATCTTGTCTAGTAGAAAAAGAGGCATTTCCCTGTTTCCCATGTATTTGCCAGTGTTAGCCAAAAAAACAGATTAAATTCCAAGGGGGATGGGATATTTATGAAAAGAGAAAGAAAAAAAAATTACATTGTCCGTGTTCAGACAAATGACAAATGCTAACAAGTAAATGTGGAGAGGATATGAAACTTCATGCATCAAAGACTGTTTTTTCACTGAAAGCTGAATTAGTTTACATTTCACGCAGGGTAAGAGCTCAGTTTCCCAGGAGCAGGTGATTCACTGATATTTCAAGAGGTATATTAACCCTCTGGTAACACACTCACCTTGCCTCACCTCTCCACCAGAGCATCACCCTCCCTGGCTTCTTGCAGTCTCCCTCCCTAGACCATCTTTGCACCCACCACATCCAGCAGCAAGATTCAAGGCTCAGAAAGTCTCTGAGCTCAGTCTTTGTACTCCAAACAGACTCTTACCCAATAATCTCCATGAGATCACAAAGCAGCAGAGAACCTTGGAAATAGATGCACAAGTAAACAGAATGCCACCATTTAAATAATAACTTTTACAGACTAACGTGAGCTCCTCGAGCCCAAAGCAGAATAAATACAGACAGTACATCCATTAGTTGCAACTGAATAAAACATTATTTATAAAATGGGTAATTTAGATCTGATTAATGTTTATAAATGTGTTTACATAAGAATCAGATATTAACCTATAGCTTTAAAGGATTTAATTAGCCTTGGAATATTGTGTCAGTGTACAATGAAAAATAACTAATTCACAAAGGAAATGCAAAGAAAATCTGCAAGCACAAATGAGGTCAATTAATTAAGCAATTTGCATAAATTTGAATGGTTATTTTCAGGGCATTACTGACATTTTGCACTTCCTATTCCCATCACACCAGCAAAAATAGTCTTCTGTCACCCTATTTATATGATACATCAATCATCTCATGGGATCCCAGAATACCAGCACACATCACAGTGTAACAGCTTCTACACACAGGCTTTCTGAACCGTGCAGAATCCAGCATCCCATTTCCAGCTGTACTATCTTATCATCAGCAGATGCATTTACAGCCTGTTATAGCTTCATTCTTACCTCCAAATGGAGGAAAAAATATGAAATATGACTTCATCTCCATTGCATTTTTACATCCTGAATACCAAACAGATGGTAACAATTACAGCTGGGAGTATATTTCTTACACAAGAAGCCAAATGCTGCACAGTTCACCAATTGAAATCTGGAACGAGTCACTTAATGAATTTAGTTTATCCAGAACTAAATTGCTGAAAAGGGGTAGAGGAATTTGGCCTAACAGTTACATATTCCCATGGTTACCCTGGGAATACCATAGCAGCAACCTACTCTTAATACAGCTGTGTCCACAAAGATCCTTTGGTTTCTTCCTATTACCCATGGAACAATCAAGGCACAAATTAATGTTTTACTGTAATGCAATATTGTACCTACTCCAACATTTATTTTTGCAATACATTTTCCTGTATGTTTCATAGACTGCACTATTGAAAACTGTGATTAATTTTCTGAGTCCTTCTATTTTGTCCCCATCTGTTTAATATAGTCACAAGTGAATTTTTCAATGGTATATTTACTTATACAGCAATTCCTAGGCCAGAACTTCAGCTGATGCAAACAAGCATTTGCTTTACTGAAGCAAATAAAATAAAACTGCCTGACATCAGCTGAGAACCAGGCTTTTGTATACGATATATGTCAAGTTATGATATGTCACAAATTAAAAATACAACCCAAACATAATTAATAGAAACACTAAGGCAACCTGGAAGAAATATTTTTAGTTTGCTTCATTTTGTATCACCTGGAGACATCTGGGATTTTCAAAAAGATCCATTTCAAAGTTGATGTTAATGTGAAAATATTGAAATATGCACTGAAATCTGTAAAACTTTCAGGGGCTGAAAGAATGAATTTAGACTGTTTCATGGTGGTTTATTTGATTTTTAGTCTTTTTAATGACTACAATTTTTGTCTGTAGATATATATTTCAAAATCAAAGCAACTTTAACTCCAAGAAGATTAAAAGAGTTTATTTAGAAAATGTAATTTTCATCCATTTCAACATTTGTCCCCTTGTTTGTTTTTGCCAGACTAGCCCTTTTCCTACAAGCATTTGTGATCAAACCATTCCAGTACTGTAGAGGAGACAGATTTCTTTTTCTAAATTGCAGGGTTTTTTCTGTTACACGATATTGCAAAATCCTTACAAACAACCCAGAAAGTAAGCTGCCACTTTATGCCTTGCCAGCCCATTTTGCCTTCTTTATGCTGCTAAGTACCACTAAGTCTCTCAGGTATATTATTTTAATTGCTGAAAAATAACAGCAGCAGAAGTTATTTCTGCAGCTTCCACACACTGCTGGTTCCTCAACAGAGATTGTTTCTTCAGAACCCACCGTGTTTCCATCTGTCTCAGGCTCAGCCTAATCATGTAGAAAAGAGAATTTCCAAAGAACCTAAAAGAATAGACACATTAAGGAAAGAAGATGTGATTAAGATGAACAACAGCTGGTAAAACACCAGAGCAGGTCCATGAGATCTGGCAATTTGCTCTCCCCATACTTTTTCTGCTCTCCCTCAACTTGAGGGCTGAGCATATTTTGGTTTAAACTGCCCAGCAAAACCTCTTTAATGACACCCTGGACCACTGAAATCAGAATTTCCTCCTCTTAACAACTTCCTAATGAAGTAGAAATCCTTCTGACACAGATGGAATTTGTAGTTATAAACATGTTAAAAAAGAACACCCTTTCAGTACTCTCATCAATTTGGCAGTGGAACAATTCACCAGGGGTGCAAGTGTCTTGTTGAACCCAGGATCCACACACAGTTTGGGTGAGTGCTAGAAGTGCTAACTATGATTATGGTAAGGGCCCTTATTCTACTATTTTCCAACCCCCTTTCATGAGGAACTTGGAAGATTTTATTATATTCCTGATGGGGGAAAAATATCAACAATAATAAAAATCAAAAATATTTTACAAGATGGCAACAGCATGACCTTCTTTTCTGTAATTCAATGTACATTCTTATCTGAGGTATTTAAAAGCTGCAAGATCTGTTATAAAGTTTACAATGCTCTGGGAATTAGTCCTTGACTCCCATTAGGAAACATAGTTTAACTTGGTGAGCTAAAACTCAACTGCTCTGTGAAGAGAAATGGAGAATCCAAGCTTACCTTTTCAGGATGAAGGCAACACTTTTATCTGCTTCACTGTTTGCAGCAAAAATTGCTGACATCCTCTGATAGAGGACTAAGAATTAAGGGACACATGGGCTTTCTGGAGGAGCCAGTCAAGAAGGACAATTTTAAATTGTCTAAGTTATCTGCCTGTATCTTTGGCCATTCTTATGCTCTTTAAAGTTCATGCTAGTCATTCATTGAAGTATGCAGGATAAATTTGCCACAAAGCCTTGCAGTACACGAGCTGCATTCTGACACAAGAGCCTCAAGGTGCACACGGAGCTCTCTGCAAAAGCAATCACCGCCCCTGTTGTCACAGAACACAAAATCCTTGTTCCCTCAGACATTCCACCTACATGGTATTCACTCTCCTACCACATTTATTTCATTCCCAAAATGACTGGAATCAAGACCAGGTTGGTATTTTACAGAAAGAGGTGCCATGCTTGCAGAGTACAATCCCTGCTCCTGGGCATCCAGCGGCGGCTCCATGTCCTGGCTGTCCATTCACAAACGTGTCTCTTAGCAAAGGTACCGACTGCTGCACCTGCATCTGCTGGAAAACACACCAAGCACTGCTCAGCACTGTTGGCTGGGGCACACAGAGTTCCAGGCAAGGATACAGAGATTTATATAATATTTGGCAAAAGTGATTTTGGTCCTTAAAGGGTTTAAACGCACATGCTACCAAGTTTTCCTTCAAATTCTCTGCAGACTCTCCAGCTATGTCTTAACTGATAAATCAGAGACAGAGTAGAATTCTGAGCACTGTCCTGAGATTGTCACTACAGATTAATTGCTACCACGGTTGCTGGAATGGGTTTTGCTCCAGGCACAGCTCAGGTGTGTTCTGGGATTTGTCGCAATGGGCCATATGGATGAGGCTACCCCGTTCTGAAGGGCAGAGAATTAACTCTGTGCATGTGAGCAGTTATGTCTCTTGCCTTCAGAGAAGGAAAGTAAGCCCTTTGCCATAATGTCTGTTCTTTTGACAGAAGTATCCTCAGTGTAGGGAAGAAAATCGAGCTTGAGAGCTACTTGAGAGTATCAGAGGGTTTTGCAGGCCCAGGGCACACAAACCTGATATCACCTCACTCATTCTGGAACTTGGGAGAGTTCATGCAATGAACTGTGCCCAAAAACTGTAACTGAATTTTGTTTTCTTAAGTTGATTCACTCCAAAAGAAAACCCAGAAGGTATTTTTTGCAAATTGGAAGAGCAGTGGGTCCAAGGTGTGGGGTTGCATTGGTGAGATATTTATTTAGCTGTAAAAAGCCAGTGGATCCTCAGCTGGTGTAAATTTATTTCATTACTTTCAAAAAAACCATCATCTATCTCCAGGAAAAATGGACCAAGATGAAGGCAGCGGGGCTGTCACATGAGGGAGTGACAGGGATTACTCCTGGTCTTTCCCTGTGAAAAGTGAGATGTGATTGGGGAAGCCATGAAGCCTTCCAAACCCAGGAACAGGCCCACAGAAAAAGGAGAAGGAGCCCTGAGCCAAACACAAGTGATGAAAACTGGAGAGGGCAGCAGCATAAAAAAGAAATCTGAAGTTTACCAGTAATCCTGCCTAACTCCACCAGATTGCCTCTAGAAGAGTCATGGCTCAAAAGAAATCGAAGATGACTACATTGACTGAAGGCTTGATCCAGGGTCCTTTCACAAAGCTTTGTGCAGAACTGAGAGAAACTGATGAAATCTTCTATAAAAATAAGATAAACTCTCTTGCCTTCGTGCTAAAATTATTTGATAAAAGAAACTCCTCAAGGGTGTTTCAATACTTTAATCTGAACAATGGCTAAGCATGAAATGGGTGTTATTGGACTAACAGCTTCTTGGGTGACAGTTCAGCGGTAATGGAATAACATCCAAATGCATTGAGAAGGAAAAAAAAATTGCTGAGATAAGTGAGTTTGGGGTGATTTATGAGTGAATTTCTAGATTTTCAGCAGGACTAGAGAGTTTCATAAAGGCCTATATGAAGGTGTGAATGTTCTCATCTATTTATAATGCAAATTAAAGAAACAAGTATTGAGAGGAGAAGAAAGATACATTTCTTAATTAGAAATTTATGGAAGTTTTTCCCACAATGAAAACAGTTATTTTTACCTGGGAGGTATTTGTAATAGTGCAGGGACTCAGTGATATCTTGTACATGATTCTGTTGTGATTACACCACCTCTGTTACAAACCCCTACATCAGATGACCTCTAAAATATGAAAACAATCACTCTTCACTAGCATTTTCGAAGTCTCAGCTCTGGCAGACAGACTCATCAGCCTCAGGTGCTACTCCAGCCATCTCTCCATGCCTTAATCATTTCAATCTCTGCTTGAATTGTAAGCCTGAGAGCCCCTGAATGCCCCCTGGCTGGTGGCAGCCAGACTGACTTCGTGAAGTCTGGAAGAAGACAAGAAGCTGGTTAAGCCTGTGAGCTCAAATTAAATGGCTGACAGTGAAATCTGCTAACACTGCTCCTTAGAAAAGCATGGGAGGGTTTTGGATAGTAGCTAGACCTGACAGCTTCTTACAGATTTGTGGCTTGTCCTTGGAAAGAAAAGCAACACAAAAACAAACCCTACAACAAGACCTTTTCCAAACAGTGCTCAGTTTGATAATGGCTTTTATTGTTTACAAAAGAATCTTGAAAATATCCTCGTGAGGGCCATTATCAAAAGTCTTTTTGTAACACTGAGCACTGCATTTTCCAAAGGCATTTGACAAGGGCCAATAAGAAACATGTTTGATGAATTTAATTTGTTGTGTGACAAGAGGGAACATTTTGATTCTGAGATTTTCTGAGCCAGAGGTTGTTTCTTGAGAGTTTTGAATACATTTTCTTCCCTTCTTTAATTTTTTTACTTATTTTTTTTTGTCACAGGAAAGCTTTTGGCTTCTGCAGCATCCATTTTACCAGATGATCTGTTTGCAATAGCAGACACAATGGACCATCATTTCCTATTTATCTTCTCCAGTCCAGTCACGACCATACAGAAATAAAATCCTCTGCTGTTCAAGCATCTCTTTGCAAAATCATTCTGCTCCTTTTTCTCTTAGGATCTGCAGCTGGCCGTTTTCAGAGAAAGGGGGCTACAAGGATTTATAATCTGACCAAGGAGTGAAGTTTCTGTTCACATGTCACACAAAGCTGTTAACTCTGCCCATACCAGTGCTGAGCTGTAAATACTGATAGCTGTAGGGTATTATCCTGCCCGTTATGGCACTACTCCTTGTAGCAAAGGGGGATTTGTCACCCTGTCCCTTGGCTGTTGATTCCCTGTGTGGAAGTTATGCTGTCCCCTGCAGCTACAAGGACCTGAAAAAGAGGTATCCATAGCATCTGGGAGATCCATGCTCAGGTTCCCCACTTATAGAAACCAACGCTGAGGCACTAAAGTTTAATCCAGAGGAGTTCCTGTTTCATTTCATCCCATGGGGCAAATTTGGAGTTTACGAATCGTTACCGGAAGTTAATTAAAATAATCCCTCCCTTCAGCACGTGTTCATCATTCACTACTAAATGTTGCTTTTTTGGGGTGTGACCCATCAAGAAAGATCACAGGTCACTGCCTGGCTGAAGTTAAAGATCTTTTGCTTTCTTCAGCATTGCGAGGTTTGGGGGGATTTCTTTGCTGGATTTTCTGCTGTATAATATTATTTGTTTAAGTGCAGTATAGGCTAAAACTCTTAGCTGGGAAACTGCTGATGATACTCCGTGGCTTCTTTATTAATTTTCAGATGACCAGACAGCCAGGTGAGCATCTGAGCTAGGCTGTAAATCCTAAATGATATCCCCAAATGCAGTGTATTTTCTAGGGCTAATTTTAACCTTGTCTTTACAGAAGATTAACAATACACACACTCACTTTAAGACCTGTTTCCAAAAATGAATATTTTAAGAGTTTTCATTAGATCCCTGAAAAGTTTCTGATGAGCTCAAGTGGGAGCTGAAACCATGAGCCATCTTTGTATTAAGTTTAGAGTTGTTTTTTTCACAGTTCAACATTTCAGACAATCTCACCATATTTCTAAGCAAAGCATGAGAAACAGACTGAAAATAAGAATGTCAAAGTCACTGTCTGTTGCACCAGCCTTCTGTGACACTTGGTATTGTTGAAGCCTCATAAATAAAATAAGGGTGACATATGCAGTATTCCAATTTAATGGGGATATATTTCATAAGTCACACCTTTACCAAAATGTTTCTCCTTTGTAAACAAAACTAAACCATCCCCTTCAATATGTTTAATTTTCCTCTCCCAATGAAAGATTTCATGATTTTTCCATAATACTCATTTGGAAGAAGAGTTCAGATTCATCAAAGTTCAAAATGAAAGACAAAGAAAAGAGGAAGGAAATAAAGATGATGTGAGCAAGGTGATATGTACACATAACTTTACTTGGTTCTATCTGGAACATCCACAGTGCTCCTGTGCTAAAGGAGATTTATCCAAGTGATCTGCCATGAACAACCATTATACCATGAAAGGTCTGTTGTACTTTCTGATTCAGTGGTGCCTAAGCAGCACATACCACTTTCTCCTTTTATATATCACATTTTCAGTTTAGCATGGAAATATTTATATGGCAAATCTCAAATTAAAAAAATTAAAATCTCAGATGTATATTTTTTATAAGATGAAAACTGTGCAGAAAGTGGAGATTCATTTTCCCTGCTGTTTGTGACATTTTTCCATCAGTATTTCCAAAAGGCTTTATGTTTTATTTTGATTACAGAAATCTTCAAAACATTCCCAAAGGCTATTAGGTTTCCTCTTTCCATTTACAGCTCTAATGTATTTCAGGGCAACTTTGGCATTCCCTTCGATATGTTTGAGAGAAAATTGATATTGTATTGTTCATTTTTTTCATCCTCCTCATGTTTAAATAGTAAAATATTAACTAGGTCAGATGAGGTTTGTTTTTATCCCAATAAAATAAGTCTTTTAACATGGATGGGCAAACATGTTTAACTAATAAAAAACTCCCAAACACATTGATACTGCAGTCAGGGAGCTGTTTTAACATTCATTTACATTCATTTGAAACAAACCTGAATTCTGAAGCCTTTGGGAAAGACTGTTTACAAAAAAAAAAAAATCTTGTAAAAGTTATTATAAAAAGTCTCATTTTTAACAGTCTTATTTTAAAAAAGCTTTATTTTTTTTAAACCTATGCTTATCTGCATACATTATGCAAACCTAGTAATGAAGGGGTATTTCTAACAAATCCAAGCAGGGATAGCCAACAGGGTTTTAATCCACAGATAAAATCCAAATCCATTAAACAAAGTTTATATGGAAGGTAATGCCTCTTTTTAATTTATTTTTCTAAAGTTACTGCTATATTTTGTAGGTAGGAAAAAAAAAAAAGAAGACACTTTTGAGTTCAGATCTCCTCCATGTTTTGAACAAATAGTAGAATTCATATTGAGCACAGGTTTGGAGTCTTAATCGAATCAACAAAGTGACATAAGTAGAGTTAGTACTTAATCAGAAAGAAAAATTCTTGAGCATGTTAGAGTGACACACAGAGAAAAAGGGATTTTCACAGCACTTCTAACTCAGGCAAAAATAAACATTAAATAGTATTTCTTTAGAACTAAACATTTTCTGTAAAATATCTCAAGGGTGTAATCAAGTGAAGTGTGCATTTGTGGAGAATGACTCTACGTATATTTGTATTTTTTTAATCAAGAGCCAATATTTAAAGCCATTGGGATAAAACTGGAGACATACATTCAAACCCTTTCCTGACTCAGAGATATAGGGTTGCTGCATATCAAAAGTAAAGTAAGGCTCTGAAATTCTGCAAGGAAAAATCCCTCTTTACTCTTCCATATAATATGCTAAGAACCTTAATTTTATCACAGAAAGGGAAGGGCATTTCATAAAATTTGAAAAAAAATCAGTCATACACGGGGAAAATCATCTCCTCTGCACCTCCATCAATAACTTATTACATTAGATCATATATCCAGGGGAATAATTTCATGAATGGGTAGAAGTAAAGAGTTGTTAGTCTCCAGTGAGCCAGCCAATGAGCTTGACATAAACCAAACTTTTCCAATGTGTATGTCATAATTTGCCTGCAGTTTTTTAATCCCTGATTTGAAAGCATCAGAAAACTGAGGGGTGAGGGGCAGCTATTTTAATGAAATTTCTACTGCAAAATATTGTTGGAAAGCGTACAATTAGCAGTGTGCATTTTCCTCAATTTTTCTGAAGAATTTGAGTCAGGGAAAGAAAAAACACCACCACCACCACCAAAATCAACCCCAGACAACAAAAAAAAAAACACAAACAAATCATCTCATATGAAAATCAAGACAGGAATGATATTTTAAAGCAAATATCTGGAAAAACTAAGACTATTTGAAAACTATATAATATTTGCATACCAACCATTGCCACCATATAAGTGTTTTTGGTTTTTTTACACTCTGACAGCAAACATTCAAAATTCCTTTATGGGAGTTAAGGGTCATCCCTAAAATTTGATCACATGGAATTTCTGATTATGCTTCACTAGTTCTGAGCTCTGTTGAATTAGGACCTAGGTAATTTGGAAATACTTTTTTTTGTATTTTGGTTTATCTAATTATCCACTCCTTTTTCACTGAAGTAATACAAGTCTATTACTTTTGATTTTCCAAATTTATGACAGTATTCTGCTTCTCGAAAGTGTCCAAAGATATCAAATAAGCACTCCCCCTTGATAATAACTTTCTGTATTTTATATGTAAAATGTAAGACCAACAGAGGGCCATTTCATCTGACAAGGAACAAGTAATAAAATTAGCTTTTTATTGATCTCCCACCTGCTGCCCTCACAAGAATAACTTGTGAGGCATAACTCCAGCAGGTACATCACAGTTTTGTTGTCAGTTTGTATCTAGAGAAGTATTTTACCTGTAATGCTGTTAATTACATGCAAAATGTGTTATGTAGCTCTCTCTATGTTGAAAGGCTGAGCAACTCCAACTCTCTAAACCTGTCTGCCCAAGGGAGGTGTTCCAGCCCTCCCGATTTTTTGTGGCCACTGCTAGGACCCACTCATTTGTCTTGAGTTGCATGAAATACTCAGTGGAGGTTTCATGAGAATGGAGTAGAAGGAGAGAATAACTTCCTTTGACCTGTTGGTCACATTTCTTTGGATGCAGCCCAGAATATGATCAGCTTTCTGGGCTGGAAACAAACTTCTCCAGTCCATGTCCATTTTTTTATCTACCAGAATCACCAAGTCCTTCTTTGCAGGGTTGCTCTCAATCCATTCTTCACCTGGCCTGCATTGACACTGGGGATTGCCTCGACCCAGGGGCAGCACCAGGCATTTGGCATTTTTAAGCTTCACGAGGTTCACCTGGGTACACTCTTCAAGCCTGTCAAGGTCCCTCTGGGTGACATTCCTGCCCTCAGGCAAATCAACCACAGCCACTCATCATGGAGTGATCTGCACAGGAACTGAAGGTGCACTCAGTCCCACTGTCTGGGTCACTGATGAAGATGAGAGTGACTTGGAAACTACAGCTACTGGTTCTCTCAGGACCTTGGGATGTGCCTCATCAGGTCCCAACATCTCCCAAGAGTGTTTCAACTATAATCTTCAAGATTTGATTTACCTCTGTCAAAAGGGAGAATTCAAATGGGACCCTTGCCCCAAACAAACTGGAAAGCATTTGCTTTTTTAATAACTAAATATTACACAAAGATTTCAAAACCCATTTTATATATTGCATTTGTCAGGTTATTTCTCATAGCACAGGTAAATCAATGTAGTAGTCATTCAATTAATGAGATACTAAACTTATCAAACTTTATGATTGTCATCAGATATATCAAATTAATCATAAGAATCAGTTTCTATAGTTATGAAAGCTCTTAACATTATCAATCAGTACCTAATGATGGTAATAGAAGGAATTAAAGGGATAGAGTTATAGACTTAAAAATCAATAGGACTCATCATTTCATAATATTAAATAAAAGTTAAGTCAAATTCAATATCTGATTTTTGAGAATAAGGTCATCTCATTTTGCTAGACCAAGACTTAAGCAAGCCTTTGCTCAAATTGTTCTGTATCAGTGTCTCTAGTTCTTTCTAGTTTTGAATGCAGTGCTGCAGGAAGATATATTGTGTCTTGAAAAGACTGAATGCTTAAGAAATATATTTTCTTTAATTTCCATGTAAAATGCCAGCTGGAAAAAGCCTCTGTTATGCTTTGTTTTACAAAATCTAGGAGCAGTGGGGAGGAATTGTTTAGAAAAATATTGAACAACTATAACAGCTTTATGACTTAAATCTAAAACAGGCATAGGAAATTTTCAGTATTACACAAAAGGCAGTGAAATTATATGTACACAGGATTGTAAGGAATTTGTATCCAAATATCCCTTTTCAGCTGCCCATTTCTGTATTCTCTATGAGCTAATGATATGTTTAAAGTCACTACTTTGCACATTCATAAACAAGTGTAGATGTGTATGTTTTCTTTCCAGTCCATTACTTCCAATTCTAACTTTTTTATCTTGATGTTCTCTCCTCCTAGAGAACAGAAAATGTATTTTCTGCATGAAACTGTAGAGATTAAGATGTTGTCCAGCTACAAGTAGACAAGGAAGAAGAATCATGAGGAATTCTTGGACAAAGTACTGAAGTACTGGATAATAAAGATAATTGCAGGATCTGTAAATTGTTAAAAAAAATGAGAAGTGTATGTATCTAAAGTGGAAAAGAAACCACACAAACTCCAAGTAAACTGTATCTTCAACTGCTCAGACTATGGGAGGCTACTATGACACATGTTATTTCTCTAAGAGCAAATCTGTAGGAAAAAATTTTCTCTGATTCAAAGAAAAAAAATTTCAAAATTAACTTCATAAAATTAAATATACTATTTTGGAGATACTATATAGGGAAAACAGATTTATTGATTTTCCCAGCAGAAAAATGAAGTTAGCAAAGCAACAATTAAGTAATAAAACTAATTAATAAATTCAAATTGCCTGCAATGTCTGATTTTTCACAGAGAATACATTAATTCTTGCTTAATGCTTTTTATTAAGTCTTCTCATTTTTCATTTATGACACTTATGTTCTGGTTTGCAAAAAACCTTAGAGCCAAAAAAAAAAAAGGAGATTAACTGAACAGCTGAGAAGTCTGTGCTGACCAGCCAAGCTTCTTAAACCCAAAGCTTGATTTGCTTTGCTGGGAGGACTAGAGCATTCAGATACCAGAAGTACTGAAACAAAAACAGTCTGTTTTTCATACACAAATTTGAGGATCAGCTCAGTTGTCTGAAAAAAAAAAAAAA
>VZRX01001027.1:112729-142193 GCA_013398075.1 Notiomystis cincta
ATATGTCCAGTGCTGGATAAGAAGGTTGAGAGTAACCAAAATATTCACAAAGAAATTGGGTGTAACCCAGAGCTGACGGAGATCTGCAATTTTTGGAACTAATAGATCAAGCAGCGTGTGCTATAATATAATATGGTATAACATAATATAAATATCATATTATGTGATGTCATAAAATATAAAAGATAACATAAGAGCCTAATGTCATACAATATTTTATTGTGTCAAAATATTCCCTGCAAAATTGACATTTCCTCAGGGAATATTTAGATTCTTACTGATCAGCTTTTTTGTGTTTCCCTTCTGGAAAACACCCTTGGGCTGTCTCAAACGACCACAAAGGCCACTTACTAAATTGATCCCTTTCTACTTCTACATTGAACAAAACTGAATATAGCTGAAATAACCTACAGTTTCTTACACACCCATTTTGGTTCCCTGTGTTTCTGTGTTGACCAGTCATCATCTCCATTACTTTTTGCTCCGCTCCTAGAAGACCTCTTGTAAAAGAGGTCTCACTTCCTGCTTAATTGATACTGCTGGTATCCTCTAAAAATAAAATGAAGTAATAATAAAAAATAACTTTTCTCCTTAAATGATCAGAGTCCATCTTCAAAAGCAGCTAGCTTGCAGGGAACCCCCTTTAGGCAGTGTAGACCTGTTTTAGGCCCCTAAATGCCAATTTATCTATACTACACATCTACAACTATATATATCTGTTGTGATATATAATATCATAATACCAACTGTAAAGTGCATTGTATTACTGTGTTTGACTACATGAGAGCAGTTCTTTGTGCATTTTGGTAAATAGACATTTCTGGACTCTCAAAAGAACATCCCCTGAGAAACAGGTTTTTGTACATGTTGGCTTTTGTTTGAACCCATTACAACACTCCAGATTTTTATTTTCCTCCTTCTTACAGGCTTTTTCATGAGTTTTTAAAAGCCTCATAGTTACTCTTCAATAACTGGAAACAGCTCTGAATTTTTAATTGCCTATTAAGGGAGGTCAGAAGTGCTTGTACTACAAAGCAGTTGAGATCCAAGGGAGATTATGTTATTATATCATTTTTGGATTGTTACTTTTGCAAACTGGCAGATTTCTTAGCATGGCTGTAGTTGTGTACATTTACTTCTTTTTTCTTTTTTTTTTACTGGTAGATACATTCATCTCACAGTAGCAAAGAATACCAACACTCAACAGCAGGATGAATATAGGAATTCATAACCATGAGCAGTGGCTCAGATAACAAACCTCAGGTAACCAACTGTGCTGGGTTAGTGTTGGTTCCACAAAGCTCCTGTGGAGGTTACCAGGGATGCTGAACTAGGGAGAAAACAGCGAAGCAGCAACAGCAGCAGTTCCCAAAATATTTTGAACCTTGTTGTTGCATTTTGATGATTAAATGAAAATGTTTCACCAGAGCCTTGTGAAGGTGGGATTGTGGATGAAATTAAACTGGATTGCATTCAGCCCAGGAAAGCTGATTTTTGACTGTTTGAAGTAAAGCAGCAGAGGATTTTGTAAGTACAACATTCAAGGTGAAGTCATCTCTTTTCAGTGAGGTTTGCAGACTAACACTGCTCTGAAATTCCAGATTCCTTCTTGCATTGCAATCAATGAACAAATGAGGACTAGAAATTTTTACTTTCAGTTAATGCTGTTCTAATCCTCAGATCATCGAACCAATTGCTGAATAAAGCAAGGAAGGGTGTGTTAGAAAAAAAATCTAAGTAAAATATCTTTACAGACAATATGAATTGTGTTATCTGAGCCCTTCAAAACAGTTAATGGACTTTATCTTGACAGTTTCAATGTGAAGTAGGGAAGTGATAATAAATTTTAAGAATAAAGACCTGAAATACAGAAAGATCAAGAGTCAATATTAAAAACAAGCCAACCAATAAATATACTACAAACCAAACAAACAACACTCACACACACACACAAACATGAAACAAAGAAATTAACAAAAATACTTTAAAATAAATATACCTAATCTTTCTAGACTGCTGCTCTGAATTTTGTATTCTATGTTCAACATTTATATTTTAGGACATTTTGGAGAGCAAAAAAATATCTGGATAACTTACAGTCATGCTCTTTCTTCAATATGGACTGAGTTAGAAGGGAATTCCAGCCCCACTTGGCTTTAGGCCTAGGACAGTTGGTGTCTGATCCTGTACCTGAATTGCATCACTAAAAATACTCTGGGTCTTTGCAGAAGGAGTTATTTGGTATTTGTACAGACCAAACATAGTGAAGTCCTACTTAGAGACTCAACTTTCTTGACCCTAAAACTGTAATAATTAAAGAAGCTTCCGAACAATATAACAGCTGAAGAAATAAGATCTAAGTATTTGTTTCTAAAGAAAAAATCACACATGAACACAGGATATATATGGGCTGACCAAAACTCAAGTCTATTTTGTCCAGGAAATGTTTCTGTAAAAGAAAAAAAAAAAAATATTGAGAAATCTGATCATTTTACTTGTTCTTCTTGATTGTTTTATTCAGATCCCCAGAATTTAAATCCTTGTATTTTAAATCTAAGATTATTTAGATATTCATAATCTGTAATAATATGTTCCTTGTTTAAACACCCATTTATTGCAAAGTTTTAGTTGTTTATTTTTTTATATACAAAGTACTTGGATTTGCTTGTGTGTATTTGAATATTGTTTCAAGCATAATTGAGAATTTATGCAATGTTCACTCCTACAAAATTCCTGGTGATCTATATGCATATACACAAGGAGGTAAAAGCATATTTAAAGGAGAAAAATAATTAAGTAAGTAATATTAGCTATTAATGGTCCATGAAAGTTACTGAAGTACCCACTTTACTATTGAGAAATCTTTTCTCTGGATATTATTGAATGGCCATGCCCAACAAATACCTCAGCTATGGAGCATCCTATGTCAGTGCAGCCTCATTGATTTTGGTAGGATTTTGTGTTACTGGATCCAGGTGCAGAATTGGAGTCAAAGTCAGACTTGAGGGAATATTGATCCATGATGATATTGTGATTCCCATGTCTCTGTGCTTTTGAATCACATCATGTTTGAAAGTCATTGAATTAAAATGAATATGCCTGAAAATAAATATGAGGCTTTTTCAGACTGCAGCACAAAGTATGTCGAATTACCCTCTGAATGATTCAGCCAAAATTTCTAAATGACTGGCTCACACATTCCATGGAATTTATAATTGAAAGTATGCAGGTGCATGAAAATGGGTGCATTTTTCTTGGATGTGTTTCAGAGACCTATAAAGCCTCAGACATTACTAGAGATGTGCCGAATTAACCATAAATAATTCAGGTAGCCCAAGAACCTCTGCATCTGCTGTTTTGCAAGGAATCTGCATGTACTGCTGTTAGCTTTCCTTCTACTCACTGCAATTATTTCTGAAACAGCAGCTTGCTTTTTACATGTGCAGCAGTTATTTGAAAGAATAGTTCTTTGAAAAGTGAAGCACCCAGATGTGCTATGTTGAGTTTCTCCGAGATATGTCAATGCATTATTTTGGGGTACTGACTGATGTTATGTGGTTCTAAATGTCAAAAATGAGAAAAAAAAAAAAAATTTCTCAGCTTTGGATGGACAGACCTGTTCTTATAGATAATATTCCATCTAAGTTCTTGACTGCTTTATAGAAGGTCCTGCCCCTCATAAAAGTTCTCCTTTTGCTTTTTTGACTTTGCCTTATCATTTTTGTTTTCCTCCCTGTGGTAAAACTGATTCATGAAGCACATTTGGTTCTCATAGTTATCCTAGAAGTAGAGTAAGTGCAGGGAATTAGTTAAAATTAAAAAAGATCTAACAAAACAAAGCATGTTACTTTAAACACAAAAGAAAAAATGTGAAACAGACACTGACTATTTTGGGCTGAGTTCAGCTGTATGATCTGTAATCTCTTGAGTAAGACAGGTGAAGTGTGCTTTCCTCTGAAAATACAGATTTGTGTCAATCATAGAAGCCATCAAAAAGTAACTTAAAATAATGCTTTTATTTAAAAACTTTTAAAATAGCAATGATATTTTTTCCTGAAATTGTTTTTTGCAAATGTTCTTGTGAAAGCAATTTGAGGCAAAAAAATGTGTTTGTTCTTTTGCAGATCTTGAAATAAAATGTATTTTTACTTACTGATAAAAAAACTTTACTTTTGAGAAAAGCAACATAGTTTGTTCAGTCCAAAATATTTTTTCCCAGAGCTCACACAAACCCAAGATTTAATTATTTGCTCAGCTCTACTCCTGAGTTTAAAGAAGATCCCTAATGGCTTTGTATAGCCCAAATATTTTTGATTCATTTTTTCAATGACATTTTTCTTAACTTACATATTTACATACTACTTATATATTATACATATAATATATAAGTATATGTTATAGTATATAAGTTAATATATATATTCTATAATATATATNAACTTATATACTTACATAAGTGGTATATTTCAGGAGAAGAAGATAATCTTGACATGACAGTCTGCAGTAGGCTACAGTGATCTCTGCTCAGGTTCATAGGTTGTCTTAGAGTGGTTTTGCATTCTTGTGGTTGTACAATACCCATCAAAACTGACTTATTCATTCGAAATATTGCACATCAGCTGAAGGTTCATGCCTCTCTCAGGTCAGGCCACCCAGCTGAGGTTCCACTCAAACTCATTTCAAAATGAGGCAGAAAAGGAGACTCTGGGAGAGGATGAACCCTACTCCAGCTTCCTTCAAAGCACAAGTGGAATGACACACTGCAGCCCCCAAGGAATCATTTTATTATCAAACCCTATACACTGCATCAAATATGTTTGCTCTAAGTAAGCAAAACTGCAACTGAAGGAGATTTGATCACTGCAGGGAATATTAAGTTCTTGTTTTGCTTCTAGGATCCCAATGCTGCTCCTTAATGATGTTTTGGACCTCAGTTCCCATTGTTTGTTCTTCTCTATCTCCAAACCTTATCACCACGCTGTTTAAATTCTTATGTACTCTTCAGAATTAATTTATCTTATCCAGTTTCTTTGGGGGGTTTAATGACTCTCAATCCTCACATCATATTTACTCCAACTTGTAGCATTCTTAACTGACTCTGCCCACTTCCTGTTGTTATTACATGAAGTACAAGGCAAGTGACACATATTTATAATTTTATAAAGCTTTTCCCTCAGTTTTTTGCTTGCCAGATGAGGCTGGGTGGTTCTTAAAGCCTCCCACACCACTGGAACAATGTTTTGCATTGACTCTGTAAAGCCCATTTATTAATCATGATATGTTGCAAAAAACCTTCTAGGAAGATCAGCTGAACAGGCAGGATGCTGCAAAGTTTGGTGACTCCATGGAGTCAAGTCCAGCAGGGGATTCTTGGGGGAGGGATGGGGACAATCAGGGCAGCCCCCAGCTCAGAGCCCCCAGCACTGTGGGGATGTTGCAGCTCCACAGAACAACAAAGTTAGGCCATTTTATATGAGTTGGGCAGAACTGATAATCCCTTTCCAAAGTCCAAGATAAATAGGAAACAGTCCAAAAGTTACTCCTTTGGAAGAACCTCTGGTCTATTTCCCTGATGGAAATCTTTTCTGGAAACTAAACCCATGATTTTGCTTAATATAGGTAAAATAAATTGGTCTTTGTTTTTCCCAATATTTTAAAGTAGTTTTCATAGGACATATTCTAGTTCTCTCTCCAACTGAGTTTCCCTTCACTATATAACAATCAATACTGTGATAAGCTTCTCAAACTTTTAAACTTGCTCAACAGTTTTGTATATAAGCTTAACTGCTCATGTGTATAAAAAGGTATACATTTCAAAGACACATATTTAACTTTGAAAGCTTTAGGGTGTTTCAACTCTATAAAGCAAATATAAAATATTATGACTGAGGTTTAATACGAGGGAATACATGACCTATCTGGAAAAGAAAGGGAAACCTGAATTATAGAACACAGAAACCCTTAAAAAAAGGCAAGAGGCTACTGAATATGGAAATTTAAGGATTTTAAAGTTTCTGACTTTCGGCATCTTTATTTTGGTGAGCACTAATAGCAAAATTGCCCTGTTAATGTAAATCCCAGCAGAACTTGCAAACCTTGAATCAGAATTAATTTCTTTTTGTCTTTGCTGTAATAATGAGTATATATGGAAATAAATCTCCCATTTCTGCCTTCCTTTGAGTCTTTGAAGATTGGTATGGGGAGACTTTTAGCTAGGTAGCAACAGAATATGTGCAGCTAGTAATCTTATGTTGCACATCTGCTATTTAAATTATAGGGGTGCACTCTGGGGGCAGGAGACCACTGATTCACAATAAGGGAGTTTTCAGATTCCAACATTATCCCAGGCTGGACAAAGCCTGTGCAAACACAAATGCCAAGATATTTGCCAAAAGTCACAGAATAAGTCAATAGCAAAGCTCAGGAAATACTTTTTTTTGCACTCAGGCAAGGGTCTTAATGACTTGACTGTGCTGCTTTTCAATACCTGGTTTTGGAGGGTTGTTGCTTTTGTAAAACCCTTGATTTGAATGATGAAATTCACATGAGAAATTCTGATCTGTTAGGATTCAGCCCAGAGTCCAGACCTGCTGTTTTGTACCTTGCTGGTGATGAACTTCTGGCCCTAGCTAGGAGTGCACCATCCTCTCCATGCTGAATGAAACCTGTCTGCACATGGTACAGGTTTTTCTCCTGTGCTTGAGTAACCCCAACACAATCTCCCCTCAGTGGTGGATCTAAGTGCTAGCAAAGTAGTAGTAATATTGCAACTAGCACTGAGTTGATATTTTCCTGGTATTTCATGTGAAGCTGGGCAGAGGAACTAATAAGCTTACACTATACTTATGCTTGAATAAATCATTCTCTCAAATTAGGTTATACTCAACCCCATATATTATTGCTCCTCTAGTTCTGTGGAAAGCACAGGGGTTAAATAATTTCAAGATTCCACTTCTTTCTGGGTACAGAATTTCAATATAATTTCTGGAACAGGGGGTCAAAACCTATAAACTCAAACTCTTCTCCTACATTTACATACAACCAAAGAGGAAAAATGCAGACATTAGCCTGAGTGCAGGCCTTCTATACGAGGAAAGCTAACAGGAGCCACATTATTGTTATAGTCACTGTCAAAACATGAGATTTAGAGGTGAGAAAGAAAAGAATTTAAATTTTAAAGAACTCTTATGAAAGGGCTTATATTTTCCCAAGTAATATCTCCTATTAATTTAACATGTTCATTGTTCTCTTACCCACAGCCATCAAATTATTCTTCCTTTTTCGCATATAGTGCTGATATCTGCTGATGGATTAGTTTGTTTACAAAGTCTGCAGCTCAACAGATTTTGAAAAGTGCTGCAATTCAGAATTTAATAGCTGCTTCTCTTGAAAGTGGAAGGTCAGAATTAAAACTATGTACCGTGAGGCTGTCACTGTGAGTATGGGTTTGGTAATGGTCTCTGAGGCACAAACAGAATACACTACAGCAAAATTTATTAGATAACTTTTAAACACTCAGGAATATGTTTGAGATTGATATGTAGGCACTGGAGGCACTTAAAAAATGGATCATTTTGGAGACCATTTTGACAAATGATACTTCCTTCAACAATTGGCCAGCAATGGAAGCTGTGTCACTTCTAAGTGCATCTAAATTGCCTAGTACTATTAAGAAGTCATTTAAGCTTCAGCAGTGTTTTGTCTGATTCTGAAACTGAGCACTTAAAATGTATGTCTTGTCCAAACACACAATGAAAACATTATTTTTAACTTTCTTCTTAAGCCTGTCCTTCTCCACAAACACACACACATCCCCAGCTGAAAAGAAATAAAATAGTAAATGATGATGACATGTTCTATCAAATGCATGAGGGGAATAGGATCTATCACTGTGTCAGTCTGGGTATAAGAGCTTTCTTCTAGGACTCAAGGGGATATTAAAATAAGAAAGCCTTTTTTAGCACTTTATGTGATTCATGATTTAGACACAACATCCATGAGTTTCATAAGCCAAGGAAAAACTTAAGTACATAGAGAGTAATACAGAATAAGTGAAATAGATTTTTGATTTAACAAACCACTCAAATGGACATAATAATTTAGACATTTCTACAGTAAAATGAGTGGGAGAAAGCTTCCTTGGAAGCTTCTAGGTATAATATACAAAGTCGTACACACTATTGCAATTTATTTCTCTTACAGCCCTATATATTTTTGCAATGCTTAAAATGGTAAGAGTCAAAGCAGGGATGGGTATCAAAATCAAATCCTTTATTCAGTAGCCAATGGAAATTGAGCTTTTTTCCTTTGACCAATTTTGTAGCTTTTTCTCCACCTCTTCCCATGTATGGGAAAATGTATAGACAGTTACAACACAGCCTTTGCTCAGTCTTGCAATGGTGCACAAAACAATTTAGAAACTGCTGACAGCATAAGTGTTGATAAGTGGCAGTTCAATGAATGTAAAAAATTTGACAGACAGTCTATTCTTATGAAAGGATGGGGATAATAATGTGTTGGGTATATGTACATTTTACACTGATTCCCACTGCATTTCCTTGAACTCCACTTTTCAAATGTGTCTTTGTACACTGAGTGGGAAGAAGACTTACTTGCTTGAGTAAAACTAACTACTTTGTTCCTAGGATTCTTCTTAAAATTCACTTTTGTTCTCACACAAAATAGATACATGAACAGCAAGTTGCTGCTATGCTAAGAAAAAATCTGGCTTTCTCAGGGTCTCCAAGCTGACTGTATTACTGAGACTTCTATTTAGACTGCAAGATTTCTTAGCTAGAGAAGGTTTTCTTTTTCTTCTTTGTTCAAATTCTGTGTGGGCCCAACTCCAATGGGAACTTTATTCCACATCATGGACTTCCAGGCAGTGCAGAACTTGAAACATCTATCATCAGGAAAGTGGTGTATAAGTACTTGTTAAGTGAGTGACTCCTCATGCCCTGATGATAACCCGAAGAGCAGCAGGAATGTTCAGAGAGCAGTGGGATGGTACAGAAATTGGCACAGCAGCAGCTGTGTTCCCAAGATTGAAGACTTTGTCACTAGAAATCTGCAGTGATGAAGGTACAAATCCAGAACTATCTTTGGTTTACCATATGCAGTCACTCAAGGCAGAAGAAATAAAATGTAAAAGAAAAAAGAAAAAGAAAGGAAATAAAAAAATCGTATTGCTTCAGTGGAGAAAAGAATGTAGAAAAGAAAATGTTCCTCTTTGCACAGAAGTACAAAATCATCAGTTATTTAATATTCAAATAAATTATACATCTGTACATTATTATCTTAGGAATTAAATATATTGTTATTTGCTTGGCTGGATCAAAATCTTTGCCTTTGAGATGCTAACACAAAAAAAGCAAGGCAGTGCCTAAATTTAGTAGCAAGTAAGTAATTTGCCCTTGTTTTCCTGACTGCCAAGTTGAGATCTTTCAACATGCTTTTTCCATTAGTCCTGACCAGCATACCTCCTTAAGAAGAGACTTATATGCATTTTGAAAATCTGTGGAGAAAAAAAAAGGTATTTCAGCACGCCAGCTTTAAAGCCACAAGAGTTCTTGCTGATGTCTATCAGAAAACATTTTTTTTACAACAATATCTGATGAAATGCAATGGAGTTTGAAACAAAAGCATTGTTTATTGCAAATTACAGTGAAACTGAGAACCTATCTCTAATTATCCTTTGAAATAAAAGCTGCTTGGTGTACTGTAAAAAGGACTGCATAATAAATGAAGATTTATTATTGTATTGTTAGACAGATATTTTGTCTTTGTCCAATTTATTTATTTAGTAGTTAAAATTAGAACTGGACTCTTTCCAGAAGGTTTCAGTACCTGATTTGCTCTAAAGTGCAGTATCAGAGCACTGAATACAGTAAGACAATATGCTTTCACTACAGTAATAACTGAAATTCAGCACTGACATGCAAACAGGTTCAACTGAGTGTCCCTTAGTTCAGCTTCATTAGAGTTCAGCTGACTGATAACTGAGTCAGCCACTGCTGCAGGCAGTCAAAGGAGATGAAAGTGAGAAGAAATACTCAAGAATGTTCTTGAAAGTAAAATTTCCAGGGGATTTTGGCTCAAGGGTTCACAGTTACATGCCACCAAAGCAGTGACTCAGCCACTCATATAAGATGTCACTGGGAGAATTTATCCTTGGAGCAACTTGGAGGATCTGACTATGTACAGATCTTCTGGTTAGACTTTTCTTTTCAAAAGTGCACAGTGGATGGGAACATCAGGAATACTGAATTCAGATAAATCAGTAACTTATTTAAGAATTCACCTGTACTGTAGGAATGTGCTTGTGAATCATTCTGATTCACCCTGTGAAAGAAAATAGAAAATATAACAATCCTACATATACAGCATTAGAGTTAATTGATTGGTCAAGCATTCCCCAATTTACAACAAATTGTCTGGCATTTGACATAAAACTTCAGTATCTGCTATTGTGAAAAAGGTCAGGAAGAAAAAAGTATTTATTTATTCATTTATTTACTCTTCATTTTCCTTTAGTTTTTCATTTCAACACACAGGAAATCATAAAACCTGGGTAGTGGTTTAAAATAACCTGCTTACATTTTTTAAAACTGTCAAAAAAGGGTCTAGTGAACTTACTTTTTTTTTTTAGAACTAGCAAATATTTAAAGTACTTACCTGAGAGCCTGAACTAGGATGTGGCAATCATGGGTTCAGCAGTTCTGTCTGTGGTTTTGACTCCTGTTTTCTACTCTATGGCTTCTGGCTCTGTTCCCTGCTCCCTGCTTGTATCACAGCCTCATTCTCCTTTTCCAAGGGTCATACTGTTTGATGTGTTTCAAAAAGTTGCATTCCTGCAAATCTGCAAAAATCTTCCTAGAGATTTTTTTAGCAAAGAAATGCGGGAAATTACAAAAATAAATAAAGAAAACTGGGAGCAATAACTAGGGTTCTCCTAATGTTTCTGTCATGGGAGCCTTGTGCATCTATTTCACATTCCTTAAAGAAATAATGTTCATGCAAATATACAGCTCTTGTGCATATTTTTGAATAAGCTAATCCTATATATCCCTGAAACACAGTTTTCACATCCAACCAAAAAGGCCTTTGAGCAAGGTCTTAGCTATAATTCTCTAGCTCCTCAAGTGGCACCTAAAAGGTGCTTCAAAGAGAAGAAAGGCTATTCACATACCTTTCCCTCCTACAATATCCTATGAAAAGACATGACAAATTCTGTGACATAAAACCCTCCAACCTCATGGCAAGTCCAATAGCAGTGTCCATCACCAAGAGAACAAGGCTTCAGTGTTCCTTTGCTCCATGAGACAATCATTAGTTTGTGAACAAATGTCTAATTTGAATGTTTTCATAAAAAGGATCTAGTAAAACAACATTTAAAGGTAGTTAACTGTCATCATTTAAGCAACAAGGAGACCATATATTTTTTAATGGAATTAATTTTAAAATAAGGTTGATCATTTATGATATTTGGGATATAACTCCAGAAATGTCAGGACATAATGGGGGGTGGCAGTTCCCCAGGACTGGGGTCCAGGGCCCATGGAAACTCTCCAAGTGTGGCAGGGTGGTAGCTAAGGTCAGTCCCAACATCCTAGTCAGGAGTAGGGCAGCCTGGGGTCATCAGGTACAGGAAAGGACAGCACCAGCTCGGGGCTCTGGCACCTCCCTGGGGGTAGACTAAGAATATGACATAACATTGTCCCATTGATGGGATTGTCCTGGTGCATTTTGGCCAGAGGGCAGGGATCTGCCAGAGCTGGAGACCAATGTCCTGTGATGTCACTGAGGCAGGGATTCAGCCCAGAGGAGCTGAAATGGACTCTGGGGCCATCAGCAGAAAGAGTGGAAGAAGAGATGCCCTGGAAGAAGTGCAAACTGTGAGTGCCCTCTGACCCCTGCCAAAAAAAGCTATAGAGACTAGATTTTGTGCTAGTCATTGCAATATTTGTTTGCAATCCATGTGTGGAGTAGCACTCTTGCATGCCACAATCATTAATAGGATTACACTGTGATAACATCCCAGAGCACAGAAATGATACCATCGTATTTTATAGCCAGAAACCTGAGACACAGAGCCCTTTTAGAACACTGTGAGAGGAAAGAGATTTTAGTCACCATATTCCCTGTAATAAAGAAATAGACAACCAAGAGATTATAACTCTGTGCTGAGACAAACTGCTGTGGTGCTGTGGACAGGATGAGGATTGCAGGGCTAACATTGGCTCCAAGTACAGCACTGACCCCATTAAGGTGATGGGGAAACACATATTGCAGTCCAGATTGTTTGGAAGAAAGGAGTCCACAGGGCTTCTGTGCCATTCTTTAATACTGGAAAAACATGTGAAATGTGCTTATATCATATAGGTTCCAATTTTATTTCCAAGTGGTCAACTTCTTTGGATGGGCAAAAGTACATGCTTAAAGTGATAGTGTGCTGGTTTAGACACGAATCGAGGAGGAAACAACCCGGAAGGGAGTCTCTCTCCTCTCCCCCGCCAGCCAAGCAAGCAGGTCCCNACAGGTATGATGGTTCTTCTCTTCTGAGGATGAGACAGGACACAAAATCAGCTGCAGGAATTCTTTCCTGGATCTGGACCATATTTTTCAACTCTGGGAAGCAAAGAGTGCATCATGCATTGAGTTATCTGCTAGATAAGGAAAAAAATGGAGAGGGAATTATTAACCAAATGAAGTCAAAGCAACCAAAGCATCAATTCAGGATCAGGCAAAAAAAAAATAAAATAGGTTGTTCATTATAATTGGCCCAACTATTTGTCTTTGCTTGTTTTGTAAATTTATTTTCTTTTTCCTACAGGCCAGTCATTGTCATCTGTCTACTTCTTGTCATCACGGGGCATGAATTAAAAAAAAAAAAAAAAGAAGAAATAACACTTCAGAGACCATTCCCTTTTTGCAATGCTCTTCTGTGTAGTGGCTGCCAGAGTTCAGCAATATGACAAAACATAACATAGAATATAACTGTGGTTTTTTATTTCATTTTCATAGTTAAAAGATCGTTCTTGAAATTGCTTTTCATTGTTTATCTTGTTCTCACTTTAAAAAGACAGGACCACCTGCATATAGATAACAGGAAGGGAAATGAGTTTTGGTATCTCCTATTTAAAGTACAAACATTGCTCTTTATAGTCAAAATCTTCTAAGGGACTGATGGTATCTTGACTGTATTTGTTTTACTTCTCCTCAATTCAATTTACAGAAAATGTCCTAGTGCAAGAAGCAACAGAGTAAATACAGTGATTCACAGAATAACAGCATTAAGTTTCTCTCATTTTGGTCACTTCCAATACTCCAGCTGAATACGAAACGAAGATTCCAGCATCTCAACAATTCAGCCTTAGAGTTTTGAATTCGTCTGAATCACCCAGCAATGCTAGGACAGAGATCCCAGAAATTAATATTTTTGGACAGCTCCAAAACCTGTGGTTTGTCATAAAAATCCAAGTCTCCCCATAATATGGCTCTGAGACCTGCAGATCAGCCAGTATCCATGCTTCACTAGTGTGAAAATCATATCATGAAAGAGGAGAGAGGGAAAAGCAAGTAGATGGCTGGCATTCACATATCATCTTGCTGTAGAGCTGGGATATCAGTCAGGACACAGAATCCCTGGACCTAGAACACAATCCTATTGCTGTGGCATATAACTTACCTTTATCATCTGAAAGTACCATTTATACCCCGGTGCAACTGGGATCTAAACTCAACTTTAGTCATCCAAAAGAATTTCTTAAAGTCTCTTGTTACTTAGCTTGAAATATCCTTCTGTGTCTGGAAAGCATGATTCTGAACAAGTCTAGAGCTGTTTGTTAATGACTGGATACACCTTGCTCCTGTCTTAGTCCCATGGGAATCAAGGTACCTCATTATATTCTGCAATGATTCTGAAAACTCCTCCTGAAGTTTATGTGGAGACATTACTGGAGAAGCAAGACCTCTACTCAAAATCTTCCATATAGTTCAGTGGTCTCAGCACAAGGCAGAGAGTTCCTCCTGTGTTTTTTTTTTTTTGTGTGTGTTGCTTATTCTTCTACTCCATACCTGTGGATGTCACATCTTTACTGCCAAGAAGTGTATCTACAATAAAAAGAGTAAAAAGAAACTTGCCTTTTGGTTGCTCAAATTATCCTACTACTGAAATTAAGGAGAAACCTAATAAAGTCTTTAGTGTAAATTTTTGTTGGAATACAAACTAGTATCATGCTAAATTCTGCTTTAGATCAGTTCAAGACTCCTTATAGTCTTAATATATTTTTAGATTTTTTTTTTTTACACCAGATTACCTTAATTCATCCTGGAGTAAAAGTAAAGAAATTGAGCATCCCTGAGAAGAGATTACCACATTTTTTCCCAAAAATTTTATGAATAGTTAAGAATTTTCTGCAATGATTAACAAAACAAGCACTGAAACATATTATCTTGTGAGCACAACTTCAAATACTTTTGGATTGCAGTAGTTAGTGTGTTCTGCTTCTCTTGGCTCTTCTTTGCACTCATCCAGTACATTTGCTATGAAATAGCAACAGAGGGATGGGGTTTACTTTTCAATCAAGAACACTTTCTAGTTTTTCACTTTTCAAACAATTTTTTTTTCATTTTAATTCCTTCAGTGCTAGGTAAAGGGATCTAAGTGTGGGATAGTAAGTTCTGGATTTGAATTATGTTAGAGGCAGCCTTAAATGGCTAACTTTTGGAATAAGTTCTCCAATAGGACTTACGCCTGTGTTTTGAAAAGTCCAACTGACTCTTGCTCATGAATCACATTGGATTTAAAGAAACTTGGCAACCTGAGAAACTTGGCACCTATTTGCTTTTTATTTTCCAGCTCTAGTCTTCAAGTGCTCTACACACGGATGCAAGGTGAGATGTTACTCATAATTTTCCTGCATAAATTGTAGTAAAAAAGAAAACTGCTTAGCAAATCTGCCACTAGGTGTGAAGACAAAAATAAGTGGTGCTCTGTGTTCCTTTGAAATCAGCACTTCCTTTCTCACCAGCCACTACCAGGTAACTGCACTCAGACTGCAGACTTAGGCTACATTAAACCAATGGCTTCGTGTGATATCTTCATGTCCCATTAGCCAGACTCCCTGAGTCCTGGTTGCTCCTAAATGAAAAGTCAGTTGTTTTGTTTCACTGACTGGGTTAATTGCAATGAAATACCATTACATCAGGAAAACTTCTGACCTTTTGCTGCATCTTTTTGAGAACTGCACTGCTAATGACTGTTCATGTTAATTGGAAATCTGAAAAACAGATGTTTCAGTACAATTCTTCATTCCATGACGTTCAGTCATCCTGCCACTCATCAAGAGAGAAGAGACTCAATATAGTGTAACAGGATTAAACCAAGTATCTGACTAACATCAGTGTCTGATCTCTGCCTGTACCAGATAACTCACTCAAACCTTTAAAGAAGTTTTACTTTGTTCACTTTGTTACAACACATGTTGAACCTGACCCTCTTAAAAAGCCTGGGATATTATAAACCAATGGAACACAGGAATTGAGGACTTGGTACTTGCTTAGATCTACCAGTCCTCCTGTCAAGGCAACAACCTTTCTTCAAAGACCAGGATAGGTTGGGTCATAAATCCTAAGAGAACCTCCACATTCTTCATCTCAATTGTTAGCATTTTTAGTCAAGGCATAACAAAGTGATTCAGTTGTGCAGATGAGGTGGATCTGTTCAGTTAGCTTTTGTCTTTCCCTGCTTGATCCATTCAAAGGGTGAAATTAGGAAACTAAGTATAAACTCATCAGGCACAATGAAAAGGAAGAAACACATGTTTCAAAGAGTATTTTGATACGATATTAAAAATATATTCCTATTTTTATTCAGCAGAGTTAGTTTGGTTTTAAACTTGAAGAGTTTGAGGTGTATCCCAGAAAAAACTTGTAACTATATGCTTTTTAAATCAGTTTCAGCAAAAGTGTAGTATGTACTGTTGCAATGATTTACAAAGGATAGTTCCCTGTTCATCCCTATTTTCATCCCATGGACCTTTTGGCCTAAAGAGGCTGCTCTTTCATTTCAGGGATACAAATTCCTTTGTTGAAAGCTCAAAGAGGTGAGGTCTTTGCTTTCAAATCAATTGAATATTTCTATATTTTTGAGGGACTCATGCATTAACAGAAAAATAACAAATCCAAATCTAACTGGTAATATAAACTCAAAGGTAACTCGAGTTAATATATCCTATTTTAAGATTAAATTAAAATCTAAATTAAAATTCAGTTCCATCTACAAATATGGAAGCAATGGGTGTGAACTTGTGCCTATAAGAGCCCTCATGTATATATTGGAGTTTTACTGTAAGAAATACTATTGTTAAGAAGTGGAAGAGGTAATAGCAATTGTCCTGACAAATTCCTTCCCTGACTATATAAATAGCACACTTTTACAATATTAATTGAAGAAGGATCCAGGAATAGTAAATACACATTTTATTCTATAAATCAATTTGACATACTATAGCTCACTTGAAACGTATCCATCAGTGGTGATCAGAAGATTAATTAATATAAGAAAAGGGAAATGAGAACAGAAGACATCCTGGAAGATTGTTCAGATTTCCAAAGGAGCTTATTAACAAAGATATATTCGTGTTGTCAAAACCCTTTTTTCAGCCATCTTTCTTCAGGGCTTGTGCATAATACCTATGAATAGAAGCACAGCCATTTACAGGAGAGGTGAAGACATATGGCAAATCTCTTACCAGAAGGTCTCTCTAACTTCACTGTGAGACTACACATATTTCCATAACTTCCTCAGCCATAAACCTCTAGATCAGGAAAAGAACTTTAGGTTCTTAAGTTCCACATAAGACTCTACAGCTGCTTATATACTGTGTGATGTCTCTTATAAGGCTCTTTTCATGTGATCCAAATTCAGGGAACATCCCTGCCATCCAAGCTGATAATGCCTGAGGGAGAAACAGTTTCCAGAACAGGCCAAAGGCAGCAGAGGAGTAAGCCAAGGAAGGAGTAGCAGCAGAGAGACCCCCAGGTGGATGGAGGACAGGGAGGGATAGAGGGGCTTCAGGCCCAGAGCAGGAATCCCTGCTAAGGGATTTCTCTGTCTTTATCTCAATCCACAAACTTTTCCACCCTATTTTCTTCCCCATCTTACTGAGGACAGGGAATGAGATGCTGTTTGACAGGGAGTTTGACCCTCAGCCAAGGTTAACCCTGTCTGGTCCTGTTGACTTTTAGATGTGATGCAAATTTAAGGGTCTTGCAAGAGAAAGGGAATAAGACAGTTCCCAATTTAAAATGACACAATCCATGAATGCTATTTTAGCTCTTGGACCTCCTTTACTCATGGGCTTACCCAAGGTGGCTCAGATTTATGAAGTACAGTCTTTAAGTCTGTAGAACTGGTCTTGTGCCAATCAATAAATAACATGAAGAGCCATCATGACTGCCAGAATCCCCCTTTTCTGTGCTCAACTTCAGCTCAGGTTCTCGTGCTGAGTTATAACTCCTAGCAAGTAAAATATTTCCATCTTCGTCAGCTCCTGCATGGGTTTACCCTGCAGACCCATATTAAGCACACTGCAGTCAGTCTCTTTTTGTAAAACTACATCACACAGATCTCAGCAGCACCAGGACATCTGATACTGTCAAAATCATCAGAAAGATGTGAAAAAAGGTTTTGCTGACCACTTCCAAATTTGACTAAAAGCATCTGCACAACTATCAGACTCCATTAATCTGTAAACAGCAATTATTGTCTGCTCACATAACAGAACATTAATTGCAAGAATGAATGCTAATGTAATATATAATTAATGTAACAGGATTCTAAAAACACATGCATTAGCAAAGTAAGAATAAGTCAGTCATACCTTTAATTATCTATTTATGCTTGGGTTGTTTTCAGTGTGACAGAAGCATAGATTATAAAACCCAGAAGAACCCTCCATTTTCTCTAGTTTGTTCAGCAACAAGCTGTATATTTTTGATTAATATGAGAAAAGAAGTTACTTGCCTACAGCAGAATATAACCTGCAGACATATAAATCTGGTATCAAAGTCCTGTTACTAGTGAGCTAGTTATTAGTCAAGTTTGTATTCCTTAAAGATTTAGCCAGTATTTTCACTACTATAACTAAAGATTTGTCTTCATTTTGACAAATTTTAGTTGCAGAAAATGTACCTATTTAGCATAAACTAAGCTGTGAAAGAAGCACAGCCATGGTAAACCAGTGTTCCCTAACTGTGACAGACTGTACACACAGACACTACAGCTCTCAGGGCTTGGCTTTTTTCTATAAAACTCCTACACCTGTCAACAGGAATTTTGTGGATGTATGTACAGCAGAATACAGCCATATTTCTGTTATAAAGAGTAAAATTATAAACAGAAGTATTAAAGCAAAGTTTGAACCATCTTCTTGATGAGAAAGAATGATTGAAGATGCAAGGGCAAACTGAAAAAAGGGCAGATTTGGATTTATATTAGGAAGAAATTCTTTACTGTGTGGGTGGTGAGGCACAGACTGCCCAGAGAAGTTATGGATGCCCCAGTCCTCCTTTGAACACACTCCAGTGTTCAAAGCCAGGCTGGATAGGGCTTTGAGCAGCCCAATCTAGTGGAAGATGTCCCTGCTGGAGGGGATGTGAGAGGTGTTTGGAACAAGATGATCTTTAGTGTCTCTTCCAAATCAAACCATTCTATGATCTTGAGAACTTGTTAATTACAAGATCAAGAGCCTTTTGTTTGAAAAAAAACCAACAGCTGGAAGCAGAGAAAGAAGGGACATAGAAAAAAATTCAATAGAGGTTTATAAAATCAGATCTGGCATGAAGAAGGTGAATAGGGGAAAATGGAAAATTTGGAGAAGACAAATATCAGTATTAATGAATTTCTATAATAAGGAATGTTTTGACAGGGATTCGACAAATTAATGAGACAAACATCTATCACAGGCTATTAAATATATGAAGAAAAGTCTTCTGATTAAGGAGGCCTCTGAATCACATATCATGGTGCTGGAAAAAATATTCTGTAAATTATTGCAATATCCTTGTGCCACTCTTGTCCCTTTTTCTTACGCCGCTAACAGTGGCCAATTCTACAGACTCAATATGAGGCTATGTGAGCTTTAAAACAAACCCAGAACCATTGCCTAGTGGGAATTTTTTTAAAAATTTTATCAATTCCACAGAGTGTCTCATCTCTAGGCATAAAAACAATCATTCTTCTGTTTTCAGTGAGCATTGCAATACATCCTAATAAGAGTAAAATCATCTTGATTACTGAATTCTATCCTAGGTTAAATTTCTTTGTAAGAACTATTGACAGTACAAACAATTATGATGCAAACCTCAAAATGTCTGCATTTTAGCAGGTAACACCTCCTATGTACTTTTTCTGTTTTCAAAGTTGCTTGATTCCTAGCAAGTCTTCTGGAGAAATGTTCCTGGAATACTCTCAGAGATTATTGTCAGAGTGAGCAAAGGTCAGGCAAAAGAAGTGCACTATTGAATCTTTGAGGAGATGACAAGAGTGTTCAGCAGACACAGACTGATTGAATTATGATAATCTGCTTTTACTTACTGTCCTGGTTTTGTCTGAGATAGGGTTAATTTTCTTCCTGATAGCAGTTATAGTGCTGCATTTTAAATTTAGGATGAGAAGAGTGTTGAAAACAGTTGGATGTTTTAGTGGTTGCCTTCAGCCAGGGACTTTTCTGCTTCTCACCCCACCTCACTAGCAAGGAGTCCAGGGGTGCACAAGGAATTGGAAGAGGACACAGCTGGGACAGCTGGTCCCAAGTGGCCAAAAGAATATTCCAGACCATACTGTGTTATGCTCAGTATATAAAATGGGGAGGGAAAGTTGGCTGGGGGCCACTCCTCAGAATCTGTCTGGACATCAGTGAAAAGGTGGTGAGCAATAGCACTGTGCATCATTTGTCTTGTGACTTCTAATTATTTTACTGTTGTGTTACTACATATTTCTTCTAGGTCCTATTAAGCTGTCTTTATCTCAATCCATGAATTTTAGATTTTTTTTATCCTATTCTTTTTATCCTGCTTTTTATCCAATTCTATCTCCCATCCCCCTGGGAAGGTAGAGTGAGAAAGTGACTGTGTGGTGTTCAGATACCTGCCAGGTTAGACCACAACACAGTTCAAACATACAGTTCCTCCAGATGGGCTTTGAATAAAGAGCATTTTAAACAGGATAAACAGCAAAGCTTATCTTTCTGCAGGGAAGCTTCCAGCAATGATGTCTTACTGAATAGAGTGGACAACTCTGTGTAAATGTGCATGTGCATTCCTGCAGGGATGTGCAGAGCATTGATCCAGCATGGTGAGAGGAGTGTCTGCACTGCCAGAGGCTCACCAGGATGTTGGCATGTATCAGAAAATTAAAGCTTTTTAACAGTCTTACCCACACCCATTAAATATACATACTCGTTTACTCACACGCTGCTTTGATTATATGCTAATTTCCCCATTTTTAGTATTGCAGAGGGCTGTGAGGTAGATAACTTGTGGCTATATCCTTTTTAACTAGAGAGGAAAAGGACTTTCCATTAGCCAGAGAGAGATGCTTCCACACTCCAGGCCCTGACTGGCAGGTCCTGCTTCTTCCAAATTCTGGAAGCTTATTCTCAAAGTGGCTGAAAAAGCCAGTCACTGGTATTGAAGGAGATAGCCCATCCACTTATTCTCTTTTTTTAATGATCTCTATGATGTAGTTTAATTTTCAATTAAATTCCAGCATATGCAGAATCAACATTTTGAAATATGCACTTTAATAGATAAAAAGCATTGTATCTTTTAAAGCTCTCTGACTGTTTTATTACATTTTTGGTTATTCCAATGAGAAAAATCCTCTACAATTCTATTTGTCTTTCTATTCTACTGAAAGGATCAAAATCTTTTATATAGCTGGCAATATAAAACAAACATAGTTCATATTAAAATCAATACTCATTGACTTTTCAAAGCAAAACAGTTTCTACCTCAAGAGCCTTGGTTTATTTTTGTACTGTATCAAGAAATATCACTTTATCTAGCAATCCATATTTTTACTAATAACACTTATCCAGCACATTTTCACTTCAATTTATTTCATGCTGATCATCCAAGCATAAGAAAACACTTGGTGAACATTATCTAACTTCAAAAAAATGAAGAGTCTTACTAAAAATAACACTTTTCTTCATAGTTTTTCTCCTCATGTGTTTTCAGAGTGAGTTAACTGGAAGTTGCATATTTTTCTTACATTTATTTATATTTTTCTGGCAGAAGTCACACAAGGTTGTGAAGGTACCACTGCAATATTTTTATTATTATAGTGAATCTATCTTTATGCTTCTAATCTAAATTTCCATGTCTGCTGAAAATAGAAACCCAAACTGAGCTCAAGACCTGTTTTATTAGACATTATAGAACAATAGTGTAAGGATGGGATTCATATCTTAGCTTTATAGATAAGTGATGAAGTAATAAACTGTTATTACAACCACTTCTACTGAGGATAACAAAACTATCACAAAGGTCCTTTAAGCAGGTAATACTTTAATATTCCTGTGAAAATAACTCATAATTACTGTAAAGAGACATGTAGGTTAGGAATTCATCTCTGTTATTTGTGATAGTGAAATGGGACTGCAGATCCTAATAAAAAGCCCTAATATTCTTCTAAAATGGCAGATCAACCTCCATGTCTTACTTCCTCATATTTTACTTGCTGATGTAACTTCACTTGTTCACATTTACATTATTTTTATGTTTCAAAATGTAAAAGGAATTTAAAAAGAAAATGCATGGAATATTTTGGTTTCTGGAGAAGATATTTTTCAGGTTTGTATGTAATAAACATTTTTTTCTAAGTTAGTATCAATGTTTATTGCCCTTTAGGTTAATTAATTTTCTTTTCTGCTTAGATCAATATTTATAATGTTAAGTCAATATGCCGTGACAAAATATTTGAACTTTATGTGTATTGCTTCAAAATACATTTTACATTCTCTGTAAGGCAGTGTTCAGTTCAATACTGGGCAGCACATGCCAAGGCTAAGAGTTGTCTCTGCAGTTTAGAAAATCCAGAAATGGTCAGCATGTAGTGAAAGGTCGCAGTTTTTTTCCAGTCACAAAATCACGGAAACTCAGAATTAATAAGGCTGCAAAAGACCTCCAAGATCATCAAGTCCATCACCTTGTCAACTAAAGCACAGCATTAAGTCCCATGTCCAGTTGTTTCCTCAACTCCTTCAGGGATGGCAACTCCTCCACCTCCATGGGCACCCCCTTCCAATGCCAAAGTCCATTCCAATGCTCTCCATTCCATGCTGTGCATTCCAAGTTGTCTGTGTGTCCTTGTGATCCAAGGTTTTCCTGACAACTCTGCTCTTTCTCTTTCTTGCTCACAGATGTTTGGGTTTGGTATTTGCTTTCTGCTTAACTCGAATTCCCTACAGCTGAGTTCATCTCCAGATGAACATGAAAACTTAACTCTCTCTCTCTCTCATCTGCCTACTTATTTACTTCCTCTTTTGACCCATTCCATGGTCTTTTATAGCTGAACACTAATTCCATAAGGTTAAAAATTGTTAAAAATAAATATCCAATTTGCTCATTTCTGTGATCTCTTCCACTTAATGTTTGCCTAAGAGCCACACAGTGGAACTCACCTTTTTTAACTGGATCTTCTGGTTGGATCCTGCTGTAGCACAAGCTGTAACTACGTCTGTAAGTCCGAGCTTTTGTGGTCATTTACTGAGGTGACAATGACTAAAGAAATATTTGCTCTGTTCCTTTCTTCCTTCTTCCTGCATAAAGAACACTTCAAAGACCTCCTGTTTCATAAGGAGAACAAAACAGAGCAATGCAAGTGGGTATTTGTACCAGCAGTTACTACTGAATTTCTACTGTATTGAGCCCTCAACAAGTGTAGACACAATCTATACCTGAAAAAAAAGACAAACAGCAAAATGCTTCACACTGTAAACTGGAGGACACATAGCATAAAGCAAAATAAGAAAAACAATAATGGTTTTCAGGACTGAATCATGAAGTATGAGCAATCCCTGGGTAATATTCTTCTAAGGGCAAGTAGAAATGAAACACCATATCGCCTCAAAAGGTAACTCAGTAATTCCACAGAATCATAGAATATCCTGAGCTGGAAGGGACCCACAAGGGTCATCAAATCTACTCCTGGCCCTGCACAGGACAGCCTCAACAGTCCCCCCATATACCTGAGAACATTGTCCAAATGCTTTTTTTAACTCTGTCAGGTTGGTACTGTGACCACTGCCCTGGGGAGCCTCTTCCTGTACCCAATAACCCTCTGGGTGAAGGGCCTTTTCCTAATATCCAACCTAAACTTCTGCTGATACAGCTTCAATTTCCTTGATACAAAGCCCAAGTGGATGAAAATGGCCTTTCCCAGTTATGACAGTGAAGATAAAAACTGCCATTAAGGTTTCCTGAACTAAAAAATAATATGGATCAAGGAGAAGAAAAAATGCACATGTATTAGCTAGTCAAGTCCAAGCTCACAATCACTATGAGACAAGCTTTTTAATTCATGAGGTTTTTTTAAAAATTTTTGGGTTGCTTCTTTTTTTTTCTTCAATACTTTTTCTATTCTTTCTCCAGATAGAAAAGCCTGAAAACCACACTGCAAGAATACTTAGATCTCCTGTCCATGTGACAAGGATTTTTGCTATGACCTTTTTTTTTCATAGGTCTTATGTGGCTTTAAAGATAACTACACCTCACAGCACAAATGTAATATTTTCTCAAAGAGTATAGACAATACAATATCAAAGGCAAGTCCTAACTAAGATACTTGAGAATGGTTTAATGAAACTATTTTCCGCTATTTTGAAATCATGTGTTTATTGCAGCAGAGAGACTTTATAAAATCAAATTATCGATAAAATTCATAGTAGAAAAGGTTTCTTGGGGTGCAAAATTTCTGCTCAGTGCAGCAGACATATAGCCTCTGAAAAACTTGGTGAGGAGGACAGCGAGGCAGTCTGGGGGTGAGGAGAAAGCAGAGCTGAAATTGTCCCTAGATTACCATCCAAAATTAATTTCCACAATTGCACACTGATGGAAGGGCCTTGTACTTTCACTTCTATTTCACACACACCTTGAAATAAAGTTCTTCTCACCAAGAACTTGCCAAGAAATAATTTTTCTCACAGCTTGAAACTTTTACATTCTTGCTTTTACTACTCTTACCTAATTTATCAACTTTTCACATGATTCCTGCATTTTGCATAGGGACCTTCCATACCAGAAAAGTGTGCATTTAATAGCCCTCCTGTTTTATATCTGCCACAGCCATGGGTACAGGATGTGAATACCCTAAAGCATTCTAATTAGCAATAGGTGTCTGTTTATAGAAAGCTGAACTGAATCCCTTGAGCAGAAATTCAGGAGTTCAGAGGAACATTCAGCTGACTTGTCAGTAAGTTAGCTCTAAAAGAATTTTCTCTCTAGTCTCAAAGTATTCAAAATGCCATTAAAAAAATGGGAAAATTGGTTATGGATGGCATATGAAGACACCAGTATTCAGCCATCTTAATCTAGAGCTGGAGCCCTAACTTTAACCTGAGATTCATTTTAGACTTTCTATGTGATGTCTTGTTAAGTCAGCAGTAGTTTTATACCAAATATTCTCAATTTAATACTTGCTTTCTGGGGAAAGACACTGTGAAGATATATGTTGTTCTTAAAACCAAGTGATGTAAACAACCTAGATGCATGTATTTTTCAGAAGTACCACTTATCTGCAAGGTATCGCTTATGGAAACATTTCTGCCCAACTCTCTTTGTCAGAGATGACAAAGGCTGTGCATTTCAGGATGAAGTGAATAAGAATACAGTACTGTGAAGATGATGATCTGCAGTACTGCTCTGGAACAAATCAATAGATCTATTCAGCTTTAAGAACAGTGTGCAGCATATGGGACTCTAAATTATGTGCAAACTACAAGCCTGCAAATCCACTAGCAAAGCCAAGTATTTCACATAATTCAGTGAAGTTCTTGTCATTAGAGATTTCCACAAAAAAAAAAAAAAAACAAAAAACAACCAAAACCAAAGCGACTCAAGTTCATGGGTGCCTTCCCTTTGCTCTGTAAGCTGTATCTGATTCCTGAAAAAAAAAGCCTTAAATGGAAAAATAATAAAGGAATATTTTCTCTAAAGGGAGAAAGAACTAAGAATGAGCAATGCCAAACTCAAAGGTACAATGAAGAAATTCTGGTTAGCACTCTCATAATAATCTTGGCAGTGTAGAGGAAAAAAGTCCCTGACCTGTTAAAGACTAATCTGCAGAGTTATGGCTATCATAACTATGCAGCTCTAAGAGGACAGTTTTCCTCGTCTCTCTTATATTCAACAGAAAGGGACAGCAACCGGGAGCAGGAAATTCAGACTTCATCTCTATTCAATGACTGCCAAAACCAAGCATCAACAATAGCACATAAACTTTGATTTAGCTTTTAAATGTATGTATTAAATCTTAAGATGTGTGAAAAGCTCTGTTTAAAAGAAACATCAAGGCATGTAGAAAAATGGTAAGTTGACTCCTGGTACTGCATAAAGCTATCCCATGCTGTGTCTGTTTTACCATGGCAACAGAATATTATACAAGAACATGTACATCTTTACCTCCTGCCATTGTCAGAGCTGCATCGAGTGCAGGACGGACTTCTTTTCCCAGCTGTTCTTGAACTCTGATTCCAAGCATAGGTCCAACATCTGTAGTATGGAGAGATAAAAAAACCCAACACATCATACACTGTCAATTTAAACTGTCTCCTAAACTACATGCTGTCAGACCTTTACTTAACAAACACAGGTATTATGTATATACATATATGTATGTTTATATATGTTATATATACAATTTCATTTATACATGCATATATATATGAATATATATTATTGAAATTTTTCTATGGCCTGACAGAACTTAAGTGACAGAAGCTAATGCAGGGACACAGTTCTGCTATAGGCCTATAAATGAAAGAAGTAAATCAAAATATGGTGGAAATTATTCATTAACACTTGACCACATGGGTAAAGACACACGAGAGTTTCAACTTCAAACTTCACAATATGTATTTCACTGCATTTACTGATTTTTTTCACAATTTATCTTAAAGAGGTCCAGCATCTAGACAGGAATTTCATGGCATACTCTTTTACTACACACAATGTTTTCACAGTGCAAGGGTAACTAAAGAGTGGGTTCTTTTCCTCTGTCCTGTTCCTTATGTATCCAGCAACACCAAAGTCACCCACAAGCCAGACCTGGCAGTCAGCTCTGCAGAAATCCCTTAAGCACGTTAAGCCACTCTACCCTCATGCAGCACGGACACCACAGCCCCACCTCCAAACCCTGCAGTCTCTGCCCACAAACAGAAATGAACCTCACTTCAAAGTGACACAGAGACTGAGCAGAGCTGGGTGAAGCGTTTTAATGTGACACATCCTTTAGGTAATCACCAGGTGCTCTCCATTTTCAGATCACAGTAAACTGATTTTTCAGTTATTTTCTTTTTGATAAGATGGGAATATTGCACAGTACAGAAGCAACCCTTACTGTCAGCACTATCATGTCTGGCTTGGGATGAGAATTTTCACCAAGCAGAAAACACTTTTCAGCATTTCCTTAGGGTGGGCAAACTGAACTCATCTACAGTTCTCTAGAGATTTCTGCTACTGTTGATTCCCTCAGGAAAAAATCCTTCAGTACCCAGGTGTCACATGCTTAATTCTGGTATTTCAAGAAAATAAAAGCTATCGTTATTTGATGATTGCTCTCATCACAGATCCCCCTAGGTTCTGTTAATTAACATTATAAATNAACTACAAGCCTGCAAATCCACTAGCAAAGCCAAGTATTTCACATAATTCAGTGAAGTTCTTGTCATTAGAGATTTCCACAAAAAAAAAAAAAAAACCAAAAACAACCAAAAAAAACCAAAACAAAACAAAACAAACAAAACAAAACAAAAAAAAAACAAACCAAACCAAACCAAACCAACAAATCCAAACAACAACACAAAAACAAACAAACAAACAAAAACCAGAAAGCATTGAAGAATTTTACAAATTTTGGTATCTCAGTGTTCATCTCATGGAATGTATGATATCAGCAGGATTTTATGAGCTGAGCTGTACTAGGTCACTGTTATACCTTGTGCAGAAAGATGGATGTTTTCACCAGCAAGGCATTTGGCCTATTTCAGGCACCTATTTCAGGAAAAAATTCTCTCCTTTCTTCTGAACAGAGAGTATTTTACAATCTATTTTCCTATAATGACTGATAAAAGCTTACAGACAACCAGCTCAAAGCATTTATTTTTAATGCTCAACAAGGTAAGGTTGTCTCCATACGAGTGTTTGCTGTCATGTTGAGCACTGTGGGACTGGAGAAGAATTTGGCCTTCCTAAGATCTGTGTAGCATTTGCCATCTGAGTGCAGATGTCTTTAGCATCCCAGAGCATTGCTAAAGACCTAAAATGCCCATTTTAAAGCCACTTGGTTTACTCTGGTGAGTCTTTTTTAGTCAAATGAAAGTCACTTCTCTCTTGCTCATCCCATCAAGAGCAGCCTCTTGTCATTCAGTCTTGTGTTACTTCAAGCCTTTTTCTACATCACACCTAGAACAAAATAGAACTGTAAACCAGGACTTAGAAAAGAACCAAATTATTTCAGATTACTTCCTATACCCCAAAAAACCCCAAAACTAAAAGAGCAACAGCAACAAAATCAGTGACAAAGATTATCTTGGAGCAGAAGACAAAGAACATTTGAGTTTGGTCTGCCAAGCAGTCTGTTTAATTTGAGTGGACTTTTTAAAAACATAAATCCTTAGTGGAATGGGAGTACAGATTTATATTTTTGAAGTAAATATATGCAAATATATGTAAAATTAGACACTACATTTAAATTCATGTTATTTTCGTATAGTTTCAAAATGTAGAAATTACCCATTAATTATTGTTTTGATTGCTGCATTTGTTGCCTATTGAAAGAGAAAAACTGAAAAAAAAATCATTAATAGACCCTATATGTTTTCTGATATGCAAAAGTATAAAAATATTGTATTCAAAACCTTGTTGTGGGCAAAAGGAAACATAGCTTCTATGAAAAATCAAGAATGTGTAATTGAAATCTCAACAGCCCACACAATGAACTGTTACTATTCTAGACAAAAACAAGACAGGAAAAAGTACATACAGCATTTTATACATATTCACTGGTGCTTTACACCTGCTTTTTTCTTCTGTGATTTGCTGCTCTGTGCTAATATTGAACTTACTATACCTGAAGTGTATTACCTTTTCCAACCTAAATGATCTTGAGATTCTTTGAAGCAGTGGTCTGTATGACAAAATAATATTTACTAAACATCAGGGTTACAGAAGTAAGGTATAATGGCATTTTCATGGCTGAGGTTGTTTAGTACATATACCGTGACATTGGTAGTTAACACATTTTAATTCCTTTCTTTACACTTTCCCAGATGTATCATGACTTTTACCTTTCAGAGGTCATTTTAGTGTCCTGAGAAGCAGAACAATATTGCATTTGTTGCACAAATATCATAAAAATCAATCAAATAATGCTTCAGAAGGATTTCAAGATCCTCTGAAGAGCTTTTATCTTGTGAAGTGCAGAACACCACAGCTTTATTGCAACATTTGAACACACATTTAGCCTGAACTGCTGGGATTTCTCATATATTTAAAGTTGAACACAAGAATAAGTGTATCAAGGAAAAGAATGAGAATACACAGAATACAAAGCACCCAGCAGGGTTGAACTCAGAAAGGTAAGTAGACAGAACTAAAATACTATTTTAATTGGTTTTCCCCTACCAAATCTTGTTAGACAACCATGAAAAACCAATATGAACTGTGACTGATGCCTTGGCTACTTTAATCTGTGATAAGCATCAGTGAGACAAAGTTTGCATTCCTTGTTCCTCTGAAGGAATTAGGATGTGTTTCTGTGAAGTTATTAGACAGGTACTACTGCATAACCACTTTTTAAAATTAGCATCACTATCAGAATGTGGAAACTCTATTTTCTCCTTTGCCCCCTCTCTTTTATTAATTTTCCTTTTGCCCTATATTTATATTTTTTTTTCTTGTTTCCCATCTCTTTCTCCCTTTTGCTTCATCTCTCCCCCTTTTTCCTTTCCCTTTCCCCTTTCCCTTTCCCTTTCCCTTTCCCTTTCCCTTTCCCTTTCCCTATTACTATTATTCAAACTTTCCTCCAATGAAATTCACACTGAAGTCAGAGTGGGAAAAATGACTGCAAGAATCTCAGGAGCCAAACAGGACTTGTCCACAATACAGGAACACCAGAAAGATGCAAGGAAATTCCTGGGATTTCTTCCTTCAGTGGCTTTCAGCAACAGTAATTCAG
>VZRX01001029.1:0-12480 GCA_013398075.1 Notiomystis cincta
TGAATGAATGAACGAACGAACGAGATTCCCACAGTCACTACCTACTATTCAGTGAAACCACAGCCAAGGGAACGGGCTTGGCCGAATCAGCAGGGAAAGAAGACCCTGTTGAGCCTGGTGCACACTCGGCAATGTGGGGTGATCCCCTGTCGGCATCATAGCCATCGGTGAAATGCACTACTCTGATCATTTTCCTGAGCAGATCTCGCCTCCCAGGTAGAGAAGGGAAGGCCTCTCATGCCAGTGGCAGGCAGACCATGCCTGAGACCCCAGTGGATAGACCCGGCCTTCAGTGACCAGACTTGGCATGCTGGGAACAGGGAACACCTGGTTCCAGTCAGGCAACGTGGCCTCCTGTCCCAGCGGAGGGCAGACCTGCTTCCTGTGATGGGACTCGACCAGTGCTGTCCCTGCCGACTCAGTGCCTGAGCAGGTCCCAGCGAGCCCTGCCACACATTCCTTCCACTGCCCTCACCCCATTGTGGGAATATGACTGAGGACCCTGTGGAGAGGTAACTGGAGATACAATTAGAGAAAACCGAGGAGTTCTATTGGCACCTTAACAGGAGTTATACCCGTACAGAAATTATACAGTAAATCACAGCTGCTGCTCCCTGGATGGAATGCAGTTGGCAGGACTTGAAATCTATCCCACAATGATTACACACACACACCTGCTAAGAGGGATGGAATGGAGGGTGGAGTGGAGTGGAGACACCATGGCTGGGCTCTGTGGGAATCCCTGCAGGGAAGGGAACTCAATGGTTCTTTGCAGCTGGTAAACTACATAGCAGCTGCCAGCCAAGAGGATAGGGGAAGATGTCCTGATGCTGAGCCAACAGCTCTGCTGAAATCTCTCTCCTCAGATGAACTTGGTTCCTGAAAGCCTAGAACAGTAATATTAATGCATATCTTCATCCCAAAGTTACCCACCTCCAAGGTACGACCACCTTTCACTGGGCATGAGCTCTACATTTTTATTGACTGTATATTTAAAAGCAAAGTGAGAGAATTTTATACCAATAGGTAACAAAGGTATGTCTGACTTGAGTCACTCGAGCTTCACCTAAACACAAGGAAATTGTAAAACAATAAGTAGAGAATGAAATGTTAGGGAACACTCCTTGGAAACTGCTGGGATCAGTCCAGGGGCTGAACCTGTCTTCTCCACTACTGGGTAAGAACCATACTTTATGCGCTGAATATTTTATTAGGGATTAGAGCTTGTCTGTGTATTCCTTCAAGTTTATTTTCGCAGTCAGACACTGTCATTGACAACCTTCGAACCCTAACCCGTCACGATTTTATATAAATAAAGGGTGGCAGCAGGGAACACAGGAAATGAAGGGGAAGAGCTGCTGAGGGGTGTTCTTTGTGCTGTTGGTGTTTCCCTGACTAAGTCAGTCAAACACCCCCTATCCAGCAGGATCCCCCTAAGAGGATGCTGACAGTCTGGTTGGGCACAAGGGTCTCGGCTTTCCTGGGAAAATGACAGACTAATTCAACACTAAGGGCTGAGTGAATCTCCCCACACTAAGGGTCAAGGGAGCCTCTCCTTTTCATGTGACAGTTCACAATGGCTCCTTGGTTCCATGAGGTTCTGTCGTGTCACAATGGAATCCTTGGTTTCTCAGTGTTACAATGGATCCTTGGCTCCATGCAGCCTTGCCTGTTGGTTCAGTCATCTTCCATCATGTCACAATGGTCTCCCTGGTTTCAAAAAGCTTCACTGTGTCACAATGGTTCCTCGGTTCCATAGGTGCCATAGCGTGACAAGGGTCTCCTGGGTCCCACAGGGTCACAGTGCACTGTGGGTTCCATGCTGCCCTGCTGTGTTCCATGTGGTTCCATGAGGCCCTGCTGTGTCACAATGGTCTCCTTGGTTCCGCAGTGTCACAATGGGCCGTTTTTTCCATGAGTGGGTACTTTGGAGCTCCTGGACTCTCAGCAGCTGAAGGGACACCATGCCAGATCAATCAGGCCTCTCAGCTTCGTTCTGCTCCTCAGCAGGCCGAGCAGCTCCATACAGAGCACAGAACTACAGGAGCTGAACCCCCAGGTAACCTGTGCACTGGTATCCTCTTCTCCAGGGACACACAACACCACCTTCAGCTTGGAGACCCCAACTGTTTCCCGCCCCCAGCAGCATCCACTGCTGCCGTGTTCTGCCCGGGGCTGCTGCTGCACCCTGGGGCCAAGGCTGGCTCTGGTGTCTCCTGACAAGGTTTTCCCTGTTCTCTCCTGGGTTGCAGCAGGAAATCTTGGACCAGAAGCAGTTCAGTAACATCTCAAATTCCCGTTTCTTGTCTCAGGAAACAGCTCTGGCCTCAAGCAGGGAAATTGTACAATGGTTTGCAAGAGCCTCATTGTGCCAGTGAAAATTTGAATCTAATCTTTTCCTGAAGAAACTCTTTATTATAAAATAATGGCTGGCAGGAACAGGACAGCTCCTGGCTGGTCCTTGCACAGCTCTCCATGTCATCCTGCCGATGCTGTCCGTCTTGGGCCAGCTGTGACTGCAGTGGGCACACCTGAAAGAGGCACGAGGCCCAGCTCAGACAAGCCCACATTCAGGAGCATCTGCAGCCCCATGGTACCGGCTGTCAGGGCAGACACAGCCTTCACCTCCAGCCCTGGCAAACACTTTGTCCTTGTAGAAGGGGAAGGAAGAGGCTCCCAGACTGCCCCTGAACAGAGCTCAGGGCACTGACCCCTTTTCCACAGGCTGTGCCTCAGCAGGAGGGCTGCTGCTTACCCAAGGCATTGAAGAACTCTTCTACTTGAGCTCCTTGGAAGCCCCACACACAGGGAGCAAACTCTCTCTCTCCTGATGCCTACAATGTCCTTTCCGGCTCCTCTGTTGATGTTCCACCTGCACATTGGATGGGAGAAAGGGTCACATGGAACAAAAGGACCTCTGGATGTCAAGGCAAGGAGATGTCTCTTCAGAGACCCTTAATTGCACCAGAGAGCATTGAGGGCATAAAGCACTCGCTGTGGGCTCTGGAAGAGAGTCTGGGGACGCTGGGGCAAGGAGAGGGGCACCAGAGTGAAGGTGCATTTGTGAAGACCATGGGGTGCCACAAGAGAGAGAAAATACAAGTGTGTGCCCACAGTGGGGAAGAGGGAGAGGGAAGGAATCAAGCAGAGGACTCCGAAGTGCTGCATGGGGAAATGTGTCGTGTTCCAGAGGAGCCTGAGGCTTTGCAGAGGCAGCAAAAGCCCATTTTACCTGCTCAGGATTCTTCCTGGGCTCAGTGTTGGGTTCCATCCTCTCTGTCTTCTCTCCTAATGATGCAACCAGACTCAGCACACATTCCAGGCCTTTTTTTGAGTGCCGGGACAGCCGCTTCCCTTCTGCTCCAACAGTCTGCTGGGTATTCAGAGAGGGGATGATTCCATTCTTTTAAAGCATTGGAAAAGCTGTCCGTTTGAACTCTCCAGCTCTGGAAGCATCCTCCAAGCACCAACAGTGCAGCTACTGTTCAGCCCTCTGAACAGCAAAACTGAACTCAGCAAAACCCTGCTCAGTTTAGTCCATCACTCGGGTAAGCTGCTCCTTTCCACGCCAAATCCAAACCACCACCACCAAACACCAAAGGTGTTGCCTAGCCTTGCCTAGGCACGGGAGAAGCAGTTCCCCATGCCCAGCTTTTGGACTGGAGCTGATTTTAACAGCGAGCTCCAGAGTTGTGTCAGACGTTCCAGCCGTGCCAGGAAACATTCCCACAGGCGAATGGTCTCCGGCTGGAGTCAGTCAGCCAGATCAGGCTGCTGGCTGCAGCCCTGACTGCTTTGCCCAAGCAGGCCACGGACTGACAGGGATATATATTCCCACCTCTTCATGGCAAACCTCATTACAATCCTTCAGGGACATTTGAGTGGACTGATGATCAATCCCAGTGCCTACCTGTAGACAGGACTGGGCCGCGTCCCTGCCAGGAGCCATTCTCTGCAGGATGGTTAATTTTTTCCTTAGAGTCCCTTTGGACATTTCACTCTTGGCAAGGGCAGCACTCAGGGCTTGAGCCTTCTTTCTCCATTCGAGTTCTCCATTTTCTCTCTGCTTCAAAGCAGCAGCCACATGCTCCAGCTCTTCCCTCATGGCCTCCCTCTCAGCTTCCCTTCTTCTTTGGTTTAGTTCCTTCCTTTGCAAGGAAGTTGTGTGCATTAAATTCTTCTTTTCCAGCATTCTCATCTGTTCCTGGTACAACTTGATTTCTCTCTTCCTCTCTGAGAGGTCGACAGTCATGCGAGTGAGATGCCCCTGCAAAGCTTTGGCCTCTGCTGCCTCTTTCTGGAGCATCTCCATTTTCTTTTCCTGTGTTTCAAGTTTTTCTTTTTTAATTTGAAAGATGGATATTATAGTCTGGAGTTCTTCTTGAAGGGAACGATTCCTTTCTGTCTCTGTATTTGCTCGGGTTTCGGAGGCTGTGACCGATTCTTCAAGAAGTTTGATCTGACACTCCAGTTTTTCTTTATTTGCCTGCAGACTGTCCCGTTCATGCTGCAAACCAGGGAGAAAACGACTCAGTGATTGCATCTCGATTTGCTTTTCACACCATAGCTGAACTCCTGCCACAGTGGCAGGCACGAGCTGCCCCTCTCTCCCTGTCTCTCAGGATGCTGCAGACCTTTCCTGGGCTCCCCTTGTTGCTGCGTCTTTCCCAGCTCCCTCAGCCTGTCCCAGGTTCCTTTCTGCCCTTCCCCGACCTCTTAGAGCTCTGCTCCTTTGGGGAGGAATAGAGCTCCAAGTGTGGACACTGAGAACTACAGCTTCAAGGGCAGAAAGCCCCAGCAGGGAGGAAAATCAGCAGCCTCAGGCCTAACTGGATTTGACATGACTATGACATCTTTTCCTCGATCAGAAGAATGCAATTAGGAAAGTTAAACTGGAAAAAGGTGCTCCTTAGAGAGAGCAAGAGAAGGCCCCAAGAAAGCAAAGAAATGGCCCTTCATGGCATCTGCCATTCTCACCCGCACATCATTTCTTTCCTTCTCTGTGTTCTCCAATTTCTTCTGCAGGGATGCCACCTCCTGATGAAGAGTCACAGCCTCTTCCTTTCTTGCAGTGGCCTCTTCCTTCAGGGCAGTTTCTAGAGAGTTCTTGCATTCTGCCCTCCACATTGCTGCACCAGGGAAGGGAAAGGAGAAGGGGAAAAGCAAAGCAAAGGCAAACTGATGTGCATCCTGCATCTCTGCCTGGCTGTGTTTGCCAGGCCCTAAGCCCATAAGGGCTTCCAAAGCTGACAGAAATGAGGGAAACTTCTGGGCAGAGAAAAAAAAGAAGAATGAAAAGGGCAAGGTTCAGAGGAATATGAAAGTGTGTTTGCTATTTGGCTTATGCAGAGTGGGCAGTCAGAGAGAGAGAAAGGAGAAGAGAGGCCTGTCCAGCCCTGCTACAGGGAGGCCAAGAGCCTAGAGGTTCTGGGATAGCCTGGAGTTTGGAGGAATCAGGCTGAGGTATCCAGCTACAGTTCCTTGGCAGAGACACAGCACCTGAAAGGCACCATCTCTGCATGTGATCACTCGTAGCACAGCCAGATGTACTGCCAGCCACAGGGATCTGTCTCCATACAAAAGCTTTCACTGGCACTGCTATGGATAAGACTCCTGCTGGTTGCTTTTCTTCTCCCTCATCTCTGGGCATTGCAGTTTTCCTCTGCGGGGCATCAGAGATCCCCTGCTGGTGAAACAGGATGGGGCAGTGGGTGGGAGGGGAGAAACTGTACCTTCCTGGCTTTCAGCCAGCTGTTTTTGCAGCTCCTGATTGCAGGCACTGAAATAGTCCCTCTGAGCCTGCGTCGTGCTCAGCTGCAGCTTCAAGGCCTGAATCTTCTTCCTTGCATCATTCTGGAAGAGGTAAGAGGAGCAGAATCACCTCACAGGGCCACTGCTGGCAGGAGACAAAGGGCTACAAACACTAAGGCAGAAATAGCCCAGGTGGGGGAGGGCAGCTGGACAGAAATGGTAGATGTGATTGGGATCCTCCTGCCTCCCCCTGGCAGTGAGCCAACCCTGCTACAAGGACTGCCACCCAGCCTGGCATTGGCACTCTGCTTGTCCAGCAGTGGGACAGGATTTCTGAGTGCACTGGGCACACATTACCAGATCTTTCTGGGAATGCTCCAGGTGCTGCCACAGCTCTTGCAGGGCTGCTGCCACTCTGTCCACTGTGAGCTCCGTGGGGACATCCCTGGCCTGAGAAGCAGTTAGGCTCAAAACATGACTCTGTTCTGGAAAGAGAAGACATTCTGGTTCAAGATTTAATCCCAGGGTCTCCAACAAACAAGGCCTCTTTCTAGCCAGAAGGTGGCAGTGCCTTTGTCCCAGAGCTCGCCTTGCAGCAGGACCTGTATCACAGGCTGACGTTATTTTGATGACCACTGATGTCAGCACTGCCCCAAGGATGACTGCACGGGCCCTGTGGCTTGACAGGACTCGGGCCCTTTTCCCTTCTGATCATTTCTCCCCATACAAACATGGACTTGTGACTCTGCGAGGATGTCAAGCTGCCAAGACTTCCCAAGGCTGGAATCAGCCTAAACTGAAAGCTGAGCCTGTCATAGCTGGATGACCATGAACCACTCCTCACTCCACCCACTCTCCCACACGTGCTCTGCGCCTGTACTAACCCAGCCTGCCACACTCACCTGAGCTCCAAGTGACCAAGTCGGTGCTGTTCCTGATCATGCGGTGGAGAACCAGGAGCAGTTTGTCCAGCTGGGATTGAACTTCCCGGTGGGCACCACTGGCCTGTCGACACTGTGTGGCCAAGGCCTCTGCCCTGTCCTCTGAGCTACGGAGCCTCAAACGCAGCTCGGAGACCTCAGCCTCCAGCATCCGCACCGAGTCCCTCAAGCGCCGTTCGCCTGCTCGGGACTCCTCCAGATCCTGCAGCAGCTGCTCCTCTCGAGCTGCCTGGGCAGCATCCTTCTCCAGCACTGCTTCCTGCAGGGAGCGGATCTGGAACATGGATGCACAGAGCCTCAGGGACAGGGCTGCTCCTGAGGCAGCAGAGAGGCAGGAAGGCGAGGAACAAAGGAGAAATTAGTTCAAGCAAAAAACACACCGGACACAGAAGGGCTAAAGCCAGGAATTCCAATGGAGATAAAGTCAAAACCAAGAAAGAGAGGCAATGGGCATCCTTGATGGGGCAGCTCTAAACACCAGAAGAACTGGCTGGGCTGGAAGTGCCTTCCTCGGCCTACCATAACCATGCCTGTGCCCCCACATTGCTCAGTGCCTGGCCCAGGCACAAACTCTGCAGGCACAAACAGAGGGATGGAGAAGCTCCAAAGGAGTCTGCTCCTGCTTCTCTTCTGAGAGTTCATGCTGGAGAGAGTAGGAAAAACCTTGTCAGGAGACACCAGAGCCAGCCTTGGCCCCAGGGTGCAGCAGCAGCCCCGGGCAGAACACAGCAGCAGTGGATGCTGCTGGGGGAGAGAAGCAGTTGGGGTCTCCAAGCTGAAGGTGGTGTTGTGTGTTCCTGGAGAAGAGCATACCAGTGCACAGGTTACCTGGGTGTTGAGCTCCTGCAGTTCTCCTATGCGGTCTGAGAGGAGCTGCTCAGCCCGGTGAAGAGCAGAATGAAGCTGAGACATGTGTTTGATCTGGGCCAGGTTGTTTTCTTCCAGGCTTCTGAGGCTCTGTTCTGTCTCTTCCAGAGTTAGAGTTGGCCTGCAGAACAAGGCAACAGATGGCCATGAGAGACATTCACGTCCCTCAGGTTCCTCAGAGGGGGATCTGGTTTAGATCAGAAGTCATGGGTTTAAGATTGTTCTGCCAAGCAAAGGAATCAGGATGCCAGGCTGATCCAGCTCCCAAAGGGTTCAAGTTACTGGACCCAAAGTGGAGCTGATGGATGTATCCAGCTTCTTTCACTGCAGCTTGGGCAGGGTTAAGACACCGACCCAACAACAGAACATGCCCTTAGAGGGAAAGAGCTACTCCAAAACTTTTGTCTTCAGGAAAACTGCAAGTGAAGGCTCAAAAGAAATTAAGCACAACATCCAGAGAATGAAACACATCTGCATGGACAGTTCAGAACTCTGCCACTTAGGAAATGCTGGCAGATGCAAAGATCAGAAAGAGGGAATCCATTCATCACAATGCAGGGTCCCACAGGCTTTCATGTACCTGGCTTTTTCCCTCTCTAGGGCCTCACTCCCATCTTGCTGAGCTTTGTGGTCAATCAGCTCCTGGGACTCTCTGGAGGCTGCCAGCTGAGATGTCAACTCGCCCACCTCCAGTCAAAGAGAACAAAGCAGTCAGAGGCTACAGCCTGTCCCTGTCAACCACAACTGACACTGTGAGGAAAGGCAAAGGATAACTTTCCATTTCTCCCTGTCCTGAAAGGACCAGTTTCACAATGGATATGGACAATTTGCTTTGATCTCTCACTGGGTAACCAAGGGCACCTCAAAACCAAGGCTAGCAGGAAGAAGCCAGCAGAAATCCATGCTGATAGTTGCTGGTCAAGAGCCCAGAAGACTAACCCAGCTGTCCAGGGCAGGAGCTGAGATTCAGCAGAGCCCTGAGAGTCCCTCAGAGCAGCTGCCATGGAGCCCACAGCATGAGGTAGCCCCAGGGATCCTCTTGTCAGCTGCTGCTGTGCCATGGAAAAGCAAGATGGGCACAGACCCCCTGCTGGATGAGTGCAGTGCCACTGCTGTTTCACTCACCTGATTTTGCAGAGCCTCCCTCTGCTCAAGAAGGAGATTAATTTCCTCTTCGATGCCTACTAGCAGGAAATTGTTTAAGTCCTGCCTGGCATAAAGCTCGTGTCTCAGGGCCTGCAGGAACGGTCAGGGAAAGAGCACAAATGACTCATAAAGAGCAGGAAGATGACTCCGGAGAGCTGGGAGAAGCACCAAGCAAAGGCAGCTCCCTTGAAGGCAAAAGCTGTGCTGAGGGGGTGGGCATCAAGGAGACAAAAGCAGTAGAAGACAGAGCTGGGGAGACAAGCAAGGCAGCACAGGACCATGAGTGCCAAGGCGAGAAAGAAAGGGCCACAATTGGCTGAGTGAATGGAAAAGTGTCGAGCTGAGCGAGGCCTCAGAAGCTGAGCCTGCGGCCAGGGGGGAAGACAAGCACAAGTTCTCACCTGAGTTGTCCCTCGTCTCCTTGCCAGTGCTTCCCAAACCAATCCAAAGTAATGCTGTGCATCGGTGGGTCTCAGGGTTGAGAGGATGTTCCCAGAGTCTTCATGCTGGGAGCTGTCAGTGCAGATACGGGAACTGGCCATTCTGTCCCTGTTGTCTATGGGCACCTGAAAGCTCACATCCAGCTGTTAGTCAGGAATTCTTCTCCTATTCCAAAGTGCCTCTGAGACGCCTCTTCTGATTCCAAGAAGAACGGGTGTCCATTCATGGAGAACCAGTTCCAAAATCCAGCTAAGTGTACAAATCCACTTCTACATTGAGCATGGTTTGTGCTTAGTGCATTTATTCCTGGGAGTACAGTGAAATTAAACAGGGCCCTTTGAGGTTCAGTTCCTGCTACAGTTCTACAGAGTCCCTGTCACAGACCTTAACCGAGCCGACGGAGGAGAGGTCTCCTTTGGGGGAAAACAGGGCTATGGAAGGGAGGCACAGAGACATGACCGCCCCCTTCAGAGCAGACAGGAGACCCATGGCAGAGCAGCTTCTCCCTTCCAGGCTTCCTGCACTTGCCTTCCCTAAATCCCATTGCAAAATGGTCCTGAGTCAGCTCAGCACAGCTCAGGGGCTCTTGGGGAGAGTCGCTGGTGAGAAAGTATTTGGGAAGTGAATTGCTGGCTCCTTCTGAGCCCTCGAGGAGCTTCCTGGAGGAGCACAGGTAAGAGCACACTCAGACTGCATGGCTATCCCTGAGGGAGTCACCCTTAAATGCTTCCAAGCCAGGAGCCCCCTGCTCCCTCCCAGGCTTGTCCCCAGAGCCAGCACCAAAACTGCTGCTAGCTCTGGAGCAGCCAACTGTTAATCTCTTGTTATTCCCAAAGGGAACCTTTCCCTGTGGGACAGCTCAGGCCCACCCAGCCCCCACTGGGCTTGGCACAGGGAGAGCAGCAGCTTTCTCACCCGCTGGGTCTCCATCTGCCCCTTGGCATGAGCAGTGTGCAAATGCCAATATCCAAGGGATGTTGGCAGTAGCAAGGTTAAATGTCAATATACGATGGCCGTTGGTCCAAGCCCCGATGTCCAGAGGCCGTTGGCCTTTGCTGGGTCCAAACCCTGATGTCCAAGGGTCATGACCTTTGCAGGGTCAATAGCACAATATCAAAGTGCCACTGGCCTTTGCAAGGTCCAAACCCCAAGGCCCAAGAGCTGTTGGCAGCTGCAGAGTCCAAATCCCAAACATTCCATGGGCTGTTGACAGTTGCCAGGGTCCAACCCCAACATTCTAGGAGCTATGGGGTTCCCCTAGCTCTGCCCCCATCCCAGCTCCCTGCTGGGCCTGGCACTTGTTCTGCCACCCCCATGTCCCCACAGCCCTGCTGGGCAGCTGGTCAGGGGCCTGGCTCGTAACAGGAACTCAAAGTTGCGGGTCCAGACAGCATCAGTTTTAAAGATCAGCATTCCCAAGACAGCAGGGTTTGACCCACATGCTCTTTACAGATGCACTCAGTTCCTAAATCACAGGAATTCTTCTGTCTTCCCTCACAAAGGGGAGATGTAAGAACAAGCCTAAAAAGGTTCTTACTGGTTAAAAGTACTCACGGGAAGGAAAATTTTGGGTCTAGAACAGCCACATGAGGAGGAAAAATGGTGTTTTGGGAACTTTTGAAATTTCCATGGTGCAAAGAGCTGTAGTGTTTAAGGCTCATAAAATAAATTAAGAATCTTGAGACATCCAAGAGTGGATTTTTTTCTCTACTCTCTGTTTGGCAATATATCAATAGGTCTTCTAGGCAGAAAAAAGTCTTACTGACTACATTATTAACGATTCCTCACTAGGAAGAGACCTTCAAGACCAAAATGGGCCTACTTGACGAAGCTTTGTCAGGTACTTTTTGCTCCCATCTTTTAGAGTGCTCCTGTGAATCTTAGGGAGGATTTTTGCCCACCATTCGATGGCAATCGTTTTCTGAGCTGTGCACAAACCCTCTAGGGAAGAGAAGAGCTGCATCTACCTTCTCCAAGGCCCCTCTCTGGGTCAGGGCTCAGCCCTCCATCTCATCTCCCCATGGCAGTGCCTGTCCTGAGGGCTCTGACACCGCTCAGGGCTGCGCAGGCACACAGGTTCCCAGAGCCCCCAGAGCTGTCAGCAGGGAGCAAAGGATACACCTGCTTTTCCCCAGGGACCACTTGAGCAGCTGATGCTCGGCTGGCAGCCCCAGCTCATGGGTGCAGTCCTTGCTGAGGCTGCGCTGCCTTTTGGCCACTGTGTTCACTTGTCAAGAAAAGAAAAATCAGTACTCAGGTCATGGCCTTTTCTGATTCAAGAGGAATTTTCAAACAAAAAGATAGAAAGAAAGGAAGAATCCAGCCTCAGCCCTAAGACTGAACAAAAAATCCAGGACCTCAAAGGTACTGAGACAATTGATAGGAAAGATAGATGCTAATGTCTTCACAAACACCTCAATAGAAAGGGTCTTTAGTAGAAATGAGTGTCACTGTCTTTGAAATGGGTCTTACTGTCTCTACAAACCCCATTTGGACTGACTGCTTTGTTACAGAACCCAAACAGTTTGACCCAAACAGTTTGAACTCCTGACCTTTAGGGTAATAGGTAAATAGGTCCACACAAAGTCTGAACTTCTGGACACTGGGGGGAAATGATGATACATGTTCAAGGGGGGTCACCCTTCACAGTATGTGGTAGGCAGTTCAGGAAGGCTGTACCTTCCTGGTACCTCAACCAATGGGGAAAGGAAGAGGGCAACATGTGGTTGGGAGTTTAGGATAATAGGAGGCTGCAGCCTCCAAAACCCAGAGAGACGCCACGTGCATATGCCCCAGTGGACTCTCCTTGGTTCAAATAAAGTAGCAGGACTCCTCTGTCTGTTTGCGGACAGTGGCTTTTCACAGCATGGTTTCTCCACACATTTTCCATAATGAAAACATTCACATATATATGCACCCAACAGCTCCCAAAAGTTCAATCCCTCTGTCAGTCCCAATCCCTCCCCAAGAACTGGCCCCAGCCCCATGCCAGCCTTTCTGACTGCCAGGTCAATGTGCTGGGACACCAGAAGTGTCCCACTGGTCCCCCCTTCTGCTGAACAAGGGATTTGAGGAAGATCATAAGGTGCCACAGAGTGCCAGCACAAGGTCACTGCTGTCACCAGTACGGTGTTTAAGGTGGCACAGGCAAGCACCTAGAACAACTTCAAACTCACAGCTGGAAGGCAAAAAGCAAATGTACTTCTCTTCCCTTGCTAACCAGGGGACCCCCAAAGCAACCCCTGGACAGAGGCACCTGAGGGAGACACAGGCACCTTGGCCCCTGCCAGAGGATCTCGAGCTGTGGTTCACAGGTGATTCGCTCCAAACCGAG
>VZRX01001030.1:0-59841 GCA_013398075.1 Notiomystis cincta
TGGAAGGAACCTTAAAGCTCATGTTGCTCCAAGCCATGGGCAGGTACACCTTCCATAACATTGCCTTGTTCCCAGTCCCATCCAACCTGACCTTGAACACTTCCAGGGATGGGGCAGCCACAGCTTCTCTGGGCAACCTGTGCCAGGGCCTCCCCACCCTCACTTTTTCCAATACCTAATCTAAATTTCCCCTCTTTCATATCATGGATCAGACACCAAGCTTCTCAACCCACTGTAGCAGCAGATCAGCAACCCAAATTCTAGAAATCTAGGAGGCTCTACTGGCAAAGACTGAAATGTTGACGTTCTCTCAGATAGCTGCAGGACTAAAAGGAGATGGCAGGTTATATGACAACTCAAACCTGCAAACTCCATCTGAGTCTGAATTCAGCCCATCAGTCTCACTGTGAGTTTGGTTCCAAATAGAACACTCTCTAAGGAATGGAATAACAAAGAAAAAGGAAGTCAGACCCCTGAGATCACCCACTATACCTCTGCATGGTATTATCCAAGCAGCAACTCAAAAGATCTGACAATAAAATCATGTATTAACTTTTATGAAATCTTTCAGTATTCAACCAATGCATGCCATATACTGTTACACAAGTGTTTCAGTTGCAGTATATTTGGCACAAATTCAAAGCCACCTCAATGCAATATATTACACCACTGTTGTTGAGGAATACACCTAATGCAAGTAGCTTCAGGGTTTGCAGGCTGTGAAGTGGCACTGATCTTGTGCCTAACAGAGTCCAAGAAGTCCTGTGGCACTAGCTGGCTGAGGGTGGCTGGTCCTGCCCTGGGTCACCACAACCCCACACAGAGGCACAGGCTTAGGGCAGAGTGGCTGGAAAGCCCCTTGGAAAGGCCCTGGGGGTGCTGGTCAACAGTGGCTGCAGTCACACTTGCACACCTGAGCTGGGGCCAAGGCCCCTCGGTAGCTCCATGCTCCACCCTTGGACAATCAGGACCAGGTTTCCTTGGTGGCTATACCCCAGGTTTCCCTGAGCATAGTCTCAGTCATATCAATCCTTAAAATAATTTAATCACAGTGCAGTAACAAAATCACAGCTCAAGATGTGCCTCCAAGGAGGGAGCCCAAACAAGTCTTAGTCCTTTCACCAGCCTAAGTGTGGGAAAGTCTGGGTGTCCTCAGCTCCTGTGGGGTCTTGGAGTGTCCATTTGCCTGGCTGTGCCACAGGTCCCTGTGCCCTTCTGTTGTGCAAAGGGTCGGCAGGTGCCTCTTGCCTGAGGCTCTTGCCACCAGAGCTCCCTCTGCAGCTAGCACTGCAGTTGCCCCTAAGCTGCCAACACTGAATGGATTCCTTTAATGCCACCAAGAGAGAGGATGTGGAGCCTGTGCAGTGGGGTCCAGGAACAGGAAAAGCTTTCCAAGCTATACTCCAAGGCCTTTGGAACTATTTCTGCATGAGAAGACAGGCTTATGGAGCTTGTGAAGCCCTTATGCAAAACCTACATCCACAAGACTGCCCTGAGTCTTATTACTCAACTGGATGCTGTAGCAGCAGGGAATAATTCCTATGTTAAAAGCAATAGCAGCAACAGCAATTACCATGAAAAGGAGCAGGCTTAGGTCTGAGTCACTCAACAACCATGTGTACATGAAGTGGACATGATTCTTAAACATGCTTCACAAGCATCATCCCCACAAAGAGCACATAGTTGTGAATAAATGATTTTAAATACACATATTATTTTGAGATATATATAATCCAGAACCTTATTTCTTGTTCCCTTCAACAGTGAGCTGCATCATGATGTGCTCAGGTAGTGTTTCACTCCAGTCACCTACAGGGCATGATCAGTCTCTAGAGAACTTTGATCTAATCCCATTCTCCAATGGATCTTCATACATGAATGGAAAATGACACACAGGCTACACAAGGATGAGAAACTCAGAGGTACTTGAAGCAGAACCTCTACAACCCTTGGTGAATGCCCAAGGAGCTAAATTAACTTGCCTTAGGAAGAGCAGCCTGATGGGGATGTAATTAATGAGTGACTGTACTAATTCTAAATATGCTTTTGGAGAGTGTCATATGTCTACACTACGGAAAGAACCACAGTTCTTTACTTTGGCAGAAAAGAATGTTTCTAATGGAACTGAAATACAGGTGGTGCTGGAAGCTACCAAGCTTACAAGAGAAATTGCTTTAGTACACTGTCCAGCTCATACCAAATGCTCCTGTGAAACAAAGAAATAACAAAACTGCTCAAACTTGTAGTCAGGTGGATTTAAAATGGCCTGGAGTTTAGAAGTAGTACTTTGGGATAGAGAGATACTGGAAATAACTCTCACCAACCTCTAGAGTGGTCTTCAAGAGGAATAGTGTTTCACAGAGAATTATACCCAGATCAGCCTCTTAGAATATAAATGGTTGGAGACCACTTCAAACAAAATAATAAATGATAAATAAAACAAAATACAGCTACATGGCATACAACCTGGAGATGAAGAATTAACTAAGGTATGTTCAGGAAAATCCAAACTGGAAGTTAAATAGGAGGGACCATATACTGCCATATACTATTTGCTGTAAGTTTTAGGTAAGAAAACTGGATACCACCATTCTCACATCAAACAAATAGTGGATGGTCAACCAGTTGATTGTGATTTTTATTGGTAATCATTTAAGTACTTGTACACAGGAATCTATAATGTTGTACTCTACCCTATGGTAATCCTGTTAGTTTTGTTCTGTGTGTTACTTGGAATAACACCGGGCAGCAGTTACAGAATGGGTGCACAGACTGTAAGGATATAAAAGCCCAGGGACTTCTTGGTTCAGGGTCAATCCCCAGAGGCATCAGCTCAAGGTGTGAATTATGATTAAAGTGCTGAAAGGAACCAGACACCTGAGACTCTGCTACAGAAAACCCAGGGTGGAGGATGAAAGGGAAACTTGTCTGCCACCATGAGTGTGGCATGTCCAGGGAGTCAAACAGCACTCTTGGCTTCACTGGAGCCCCTGCCCTGGAGAGGCTTTGGTCACAGCAATTAAAGTCTTGGGTCATGCAAATGGCACTCCCAGTGTGGCTCCTGAATGGTTACACAGGAAAGTTTCCTTAATACAGCTTAGGCATTGCTCATTAGCTTTTAAGAAGGTTTTCTTCAGTCACAAACTTTACATTTTCAGAGATCTGCTGACATTTCATGAAGGTTGAAATGGAATTTTACTGATGCAGCTGGAGTATGTGTATTACCTCAGTACTTAGTCAACTGCAGTAGAACAGCATCTCTTTGCTAACAAGTATTTTGTTCTAAATACTCACACACCTCAACTGTAACTCAAGCCACCACAATGAACAGAGCCATGATCCCAAAAGAGAGTTAAACAAACATATCTTGCTGTGGTGATCACTGCCTGGACTGCATAAAACTGTAAAATACACAACCTTATGGAGGTAACCGAGGCTACTTACACTACTCTGGTATGAAAAAGCAACATATTACCCATTAAATGCTGGGGTTCCTTTCCAAAGGCTAATCTCTGAACCCTTTATCTCCTCAAGTAGCCAAAATGAGAAAAGGTAGTCTTGACAGGTTAGCTCTCACTGACTTCCTAATACCTGAAAGACCAGACTTGGAATGTCTAACTGGAGCTGCTTAGTTGGGAAAACATTAAAGGCAATTACCCAGCTATTTAAGGAAACCCTGAAAACAGTAAGGTAGTAGAAACAATTTACCTGGAACTATCCAATTACTATCAATGATTCTTTAAAATTAAAATTTACTTTCTGATGTATTCTGACAACTTTATTTTCAATTTTCCCACTGTAAGTTTCCAAGTGCAAATAACATTTTGGTACAAAGTACTTTGCTCACCATCCCAGTCTGACCTATAAAAGTGAGAGCAAGCAGTACAAGGAATATATTGTCATTTCCATCTGCAGACTGCTGCAGATCAACCCACAGAATAAACCAACACCCTCAAGTCTGTAAAACCAAAAGGATGCATGGATCTTTCAGTCTCTAAAGGCTCTCAGTATTATCAACTTTGTATTATCAATGTATTATCAACTTTGGACAGAGAGTTGTAAGATACTAAAGGGGGGGAATTTCTAGAGAGCTTAGAACATCATCTTTGTCACTGACTGTTTTTAAGAGTGCAATGATGCTATAAACAGTTTATGTACAGTTTCTTCTGCCTTTGGACAGAGGATTCTGCCCCTCTTGGGAGACCCCATCTGAAATACTGTGTACAGTATACCCCAACATAAAGAAAGACACAGAAATGTTGGACCAAGTCCAGAGAAGACCACAACGTTGATGAGAGGACTGGAGCACCTCCTCTGTGGAGAGAGGATGAGAAAGTAGTGGCTGTTCAGCCTGGAGAAGGTTGTGCAGAGACCTCACAGCACCTTCCAGTGTCTGAAGGGGCTACAGGGAAGTCAGAGAGGGACTCTGCATCAGGAACTGCACTGACACAACAAGGGGGGATGGCTTCAAACTGTAAGAGGGAAAATTTAGGTTAGATACATGAAGATTTTTTACAGTGAGGGTTTGGAGGCCCTGGCACAGGTTGCCCAGAGAAGCTGAGGCTGCCCCATTCCTGGTGGTGTTCCAAGGCCAGGCTGGATGGGGCTGGGAACAAGGCAATCTTATGGAAGGTGTACCTGCCCATGGCTTGAAGCAACATGAGCTTTAAGGTTCCCTCCAACCCAAATCATCCTAGAGTTTAAAAAATACAATTTAAAAAAAATTAATCTTCAAAATGTAATCATTTAATCCCACACCTTTAACTACACCTCCAGACTGCTACCATGGAAAACACTCACTCAAAATGTCTTTCCATAGAAAAAATATAAACTGAAGAGGGTATTTTCTTCATACAGTAAACTGTCACCTATTGACCAATTCTGNAACTATAGAGAAGGCTGATCAGCCTTTGTGATCACATTTAATGAGTTGTTTAGTAATTGACCCCCACTGAGAAAGTCTGAGAGCCAGAGTCAATATAATTTAAAAGAGTGTCTATATAATTTGATTAAGTGAGGAAAGCTCTCATTCTCTTTTTGTGGTGATTGTACTGCACAGATAAGAGTGCAAGATCTGTTGTGCCAAAAAATCTGATTTTTTAAAACATTGTTTTTCTTTTCTTATTTTAAGTTGTTACTAAACATACTCTGTATGGATCTCCAAGAGCAATATTAGGAATGATTTATGGCATTTGCCACCACTGTTACTTTGGTATTTTGCATGAGCAAAAAATTGAGATCCACAAATGGTTCAGTCAGCAGAGATCAGAATCCAAGATTTCCCCTTTCATCTGCACAGTTGCCCTTTACTGAACTAAAGCAGAGGTGAATCCACTCAGACCTGTGATTTCCTCATTTGGGCTGCCCACCAAAACATCTGACAAGACAGCCTTTGTTCCTATATTGTTGAGTAATCACTAGTTGTTTTTCTCTCTCCTTACTGCTATAAACCATAACTTCATGTTTGCAGTCAAAAATAATGGTAAAATTCCTTTGTCCTAACTTCTAGCAACAGAACAAGTAACCTTGTTGCTCAGAGAGTGATGGTATATACCCCATTAAGGGAAGTCTAAGCCAACTACTGCATTTGCATCAATTGCTCCAAGTGGTTTACTCACCAGAGGAAACAGTTTCTTGCATACTTAAATGGAGTCCTATCAGAAAGGGAAATATTTCTTTATCTTTGTGTTATATCTTAGAGAACTAATTCAAAGCAGAAGTAAATACATGTAAAAGGAGAACTTTCTTCAGGTGTGGAAGCATTGTCTGTAGAATGGTTGCTTTTCTATTATTATTATTTCACTTTCATAAATCTACTCTAAACTCCCCAGTCACTACAATAAATAAGAAGAATACTGTATTTTGAAGGGAGGTGGAGAAGACAACTAGCTTAAAAACTGCCTAGAAAATGTTCTGACCTTAGACTAAAAGCACATCTCTTTGGTTTTTAATTTTTGTTTTTAAGAATGAATTCTTTAGAATTAAATAGTTACATTTCATGGGCAGCGGTGCTACAATCTGCTCTGTGTGTGTGTGTGCATGACAAAGGCAAGAATATATAAATTAAGGGAAAAGATTTCTGAATTTGCTGGGTGATGTTGAGAGGTGAGCAAAAGCAGAAAAAGTAGTTTTTACAAAGACTTGGTGGGATGTTCCAAAGGAAGTTGTAAAGAACTTTCCCGAGCCTTGCATCAAGGTCACTTGCGCTCCAGTTTTGAGTATGGTTTGAAATTGTAAGGGATTTTGTTTTATCCTAAGATTATCTAATTCTTCTCTTTACCTGCAGATGTCAGAGATGGGTAGAGAACTGTCGAAGGGCAGATTTAGAAGATAAAACTCCAGATCAACTCAACAAGCATTACAGATTGTGTGCTAAACATTTTGAGACTTCTATGATATGTCGAAGTGTAAGTAAAAACAAGCATTTGTTTACTGCATCTTGCACAATGTGACTGAAACTTTTCACCAGAATGCTGCCTTTTAATCTTTCAGCTCCTGGGTGACTGGTCCCTAGGAAAATTAATTTCTTAGTCTTAATGGAGATCACTGCCATTTTCTGGGGCTCCACACAGGCTCACAGCCATTGAAAAGGAAAATGAACAGTTGGAGGAGAGAGAAAAAGCGGTGCTCCTGCTGGTTTAATGTGCTTGAACACTGGCCCTCACTGCAGTGCTTTCCTCATGCTTGTTTTTTTCACTAGAGATGACAGTATTACATAAATTTATAGGGTATAAGTTTTCATATCTCTAATTATTTAAACTTATTAATGTCCTGTTACTGAAGTGTGTATATGGTGTGATTTGGTTAAATCACACTCTGTTGTGGCCACAAGGTTTAAATACTCTTTGTCAGGCTTTTATTTCCTGTTACATTTTCATCCAGCTAAAATCAAGGCACTGTTTTCTGTTAATGAAGGAATAGCTTTCAATTCTTTTTGTCAACAATATGATTTTAACAGCCTGCATAACAGTAGGAAAGGGTGGACTTGGGACTTTGTCTCAAGTTTTCATTTCTAGACTGAATTTCACTCTAATACATAAGTAAAACCAATCTTTTAGCTATGAAGGATAATTAAAATATACAGGTCAAACTCTGAAGTCCTGATGGTATTACATGTGATGGGGTCTCTAATTAGCCAGCATCCAAGAAACAAATGAAAATTGGAAGTAATTACGACTCTGAAATGAAGCTCTATGAAACTGGGTTTGTTTGAAATGTATTTCAGTCTAAGGACAGATACAATTTTGTACTTAGTGGAAATTAGCCAGTATAGGCAACACGGATTTACAGTATATCCAAATATAAAATTTTACTTTAAATAGTTTTTTTTAACTGGGTGCACTTACATGATCATCTAGAAGTATTTTCTTCTTTTTTTTTTTTTATTCACAGATAAAATTTCCCTCAGTACGATCTTTCACAGTAATGTTTGGTGAACTTCATAGTTCTACAAAAAGAAGCAATTGAACATTTTCACAATTAAATGTTTGTAGAATTGTGAAATAAAACCCAAAATACAGTAGTAACAAAATGTTTCCTTTCTGATGCATAAATGTCTTTTTATCCAGAATGTTTTTTTTTTTTAAGTCATAATATTGCAGTAAATTAAAATTATTGCATCCAAGATCTTTGATATGAAGATAATGGGGACAAAAAAAGGATTTGTGGTTTGGATTGGAGTTTTCTGTAGTATCTGTCTTCTCATTTTCAGTGTTCTCCAGATGTCCCTGAAATGTGTATTGCATAGCTTAGTTTTCTCTTTGGTAACATGAGAAAGTTAAAGTACTTTAGAATAATAACATAAACGAGAAGAGATGGAGAGGAAAAAAAAGGCCACAGTGTCTGAAGTTTCTCAAAGAATTCCCTAGTCTAGATGTCTGTTTTCTTACAGAGCCCATACAGGACAGTTTTACGGGATAATGCTGTGCCAACTATATTTGATCTTACAAGTCACCTGAACAATCCCCACAGCAGACATAGGAAAAGAATAAAGGAGCTGGTAAGTTTTTAATGTGAAATTATTGGTTTATTATTAAAAGAAAAAAAAGGCAAGTAAGTTAACGTGAAACTTTTACACAAAAATGTCAAATAAAAATATTTATTTCAGTGTTTGTATTTTCTATGCTGCCTATTCCTTTATCTAATCTGTTGATTATAAGTTAAATGCATGATAAAAAATGTATCTACTAAGGAAGCCTTTAAGAAATAATTTTGAAAATTAAATGTGTTGATCCAGAGCTGATTCTTTCATCCAAATATATAGTTTTCTTTTCCTTGTTGCTACAGTTCCAACTGAACACAACTGATGCGTGATATCTCAAAATTCTTGCTGCATATTGATTGTGGTCTTCAGTTCACCATTTAAATTCTGAAATGTGACTCAATTCAGACACGCTTGTTTTAGCTTATTGTTCTGAAAAGATGATCCATGGATAAAACCAAGATTCATAATTTTTTTTGTGGGATTGTGTCTTGGGTGTCATTTAGGGAGAAAGTGTCTCTTTGGTTATAAATATACTGACAATTAAGAGGAATTCCACTCCTAATCTCTGTTTATGCTTGAAAAATTACAGACAACTTCTAAATACTTCTTTGTGAGTTTGGTTGCATCTGGTGACTGAAAATAGGGTTAAAGATAGTTCTGTCTACTGATGGTACATTATCAAATTGCAATAGAATCTGTTTAATGGAATCTATTTACTAATAATTATACATGTTGAAGAACCTCCTAATACAACTGTTCTCATACATGTCATGGTAGCAACAAACTGCCTTAAGAAACCTCCTGGTCTTAGAATTTCTAACACTTTTTGGCAAATGTTAAATGGAATAATTTACAGTATCTGTATCTGATCTTGATGTGTTAATATTTTAAGGTAATGTGTTAGACATTGTCATCAATATAAGTACTTTTTGTTTGTTTTTTTTAAGAGTGAAGATGAAATAAGAACATTGAAGCAGGAAAAGAGTAAGTAGTCAAAATAATTGAGATAGTAACTTTATTTGCTAAGGCTGACAAGGTAATGCAGGACTCAAAACCATTAGTTTATATATAGCAGTAGGATAATTGAGTTCCTTCTTGATTCACCCAGCCAGTTTAAATTTTTTCCAAAATACTTATTCACTTTTAAACTGGGAACATTTTTCTCTGGACTCTGGTAACTTAAAGGTAATGGGCAAGTAAATGTTACTTTTTATTTTTGACACAGTATTTTTCATTTTTAGTTGATGAAGCTTTTGAACAGAAACAGCCAACTCAAGAATCGACTGAAAACAATGAGCAAAATACTGTCTCAGAGGAAGGAGGGGAAGAACAAGAGGAAGAAGCTGTCCCCTTAACACTGGAAGAAAGAGAAAACAAAGATTACCTTAAATCATTATTTGAAATTTTGATCCTAATGGGTAAACAAAATATTCCATTGGATGGCCATAACATTGATGAACTTCCAGAAGGTATTTTCACTTCAGATAACTTTCAGGCTCTACTGGAATACAGAATAAACGGTGGCGATGAAGTCCTGAGGAAACGATTTGAGATGACTGCAGTCAACCTTGAGTATTGTTCAAAAACCCAGCAGAAACAAATGCTTGAGATCTGTGAAAACTGTGTTAGAGAGGAGACACTGAGGGAAGTAAGAGACTCACACTTCTTTTCTATTGTCACCGATGAAGTAGTAGACATAGCAGGAGAAGAACATTTGCCAGTGTTGGTGAGGTTCGTTGATGATTCTCACAACCTAAGAGAAGAATTCATAGGGTTTTTACCATATGAGGCTGATCCTGAAATTTTAGCTGTTAAGTTCCACGCAACTATTACTGAAAAGTGGGGTCTAAACATGGAGTACTGCCGGGGTCAAGCTTACATTGTCTCCAGTGGATTTGCTTCTAAAATGAAAGTTGTGGCTACAAGACTCCTGGAAAAGTATCCACAAGCTGTGTATACGCTGTGTTCCTCATGTGCCTTAAATGTTTGGCTGGCAAAATCTGTTCCTGTTGTTGGTGTTTCCATTGCATTAGGAACAATTGAAGAAGTTTGCTGTCTTTTTAATCAGTCTCCACAATTACTAGTAGAACTGGACAACACAATTTCTGCTCTTTTTCAGGACAATGAGGAGAAGGGTAATGAGTTGAAGAAGATCTGCCATTCTCAGTGGACAGGCAGGCATGATACTTTTGAGGTTTTAGTGGACCTCCTGCAAGCACTGGTACTGTGTTTGGATACTGTGAGCAGTGACTTGTCTGTCAGGTGGAACAACTTCATTGTTGGTCGAGCGTTTGTACTGTCAAGTGCATTAACAGATTTTGATTTCATTGTCACTATTGTAATTATGAAAAACGTTCTGTCTTTTACGAGAGCATTTGGAAAAAATCTCCAGGGACAAACATCAGATGTGTTCTTTGCAGCTGGCAGCTTAACAGCAGTATTGCACTCTCTGAATGAAGTGATGGAGAATATTGAAGTTTATCATGAATTTTGGTTTGAGGAAGCAACAAATTTGGCTACAAAACTGGATGTACAAATTAAACTCCCAGGAAAATTTCGCAGGGCACAACAGGGACACTTCGACCCTGATATGACATCAGAAAACTACTACAAAGAAATCCTCAGTGTCCCAACAGTAGAGCATATTATTCAAGAATTAAAAGATATTTTCTCAGAACAACATTTAAAAGCTCTTAAATGTTTATCATTAGTGCCCTCTGTCATGGGACAGCTCAAATTCAATACATCTGAGGAGCACCACGCTGACATGTTCAAAAATGACTTGCCCAATCCAGATACACTTTCTGCTGAGCTTCACTGTTGGAGAATCAAGTGGAAGCACAGAGGAAAAGATATTGAACTTCCATCTACTATTTATGAAGCACTTCACTTGCCTGACATAAAGTTTTTCCCCAATGTTTATGCATTGCTTAAAGTCTTGTGCTTACTTCCAGTGCTGAAGGTGGAGAATGAAAAATATGGATTAGGACGAAAACGCTTAAAGGCATACCTGAAAAACACCTTGACAGAGCAAAGGTCAAGCAACCTTGCTTTGCTGAACATAAACTTTGACATAAAACATGACTTAGATTTGATGGTGGACACTTACATTAAACTCTATCCAGATAAAGTGGAATTTCAAGACTGTATTCCTTCAAACAATTCTGAAGTAACAGATGATGCCTAACTTCTTAAGCTCTAACCAATCTGTTGGAAACAGTTTGTTCTTAATTAAGTTTCAAAGCTGGTGAGAAAAAACGGTGAAATCTTAAAAAATCACTGCAATTGTGTTTCCATTTTAGGCCTTGGACTGAAGAAACTGTGGTCAATGACCTAAATTATGTGTCCATATTTATGTGTCCATACTAAATGTGTTTGGCAAACAAAATCAAGCCTGACACAAGCCCATGCTCTTGGCAGAGGTGCTTTCTACATCTGATTGGCTTAACTAGGTGCTCGTTTACTTTATTGCATCTTGGAAAAAGTACATTATGATTGTAGATCTGACAGAGCTGTTACATACTCACTGTATTAGGATAAGAAAGAAACTCAAAATATTAAAAAGAGTGTAATCTATTTCAGTTCTGTTACTTAGTTTTTTTAAAAACCCCCCAAACTTTTAAGAAAGTCTTTGATGTATATTTTAGTGGCATTTTGGAGGGTGGATTCAGCTATTGCATGATCCCCATGCTATGGACAGGTCTCAGTGTAAAGGGAATGTCAGTTATGTAGGGGTACGTTTACGGTTTTATTGGAAGAGTGAACCTCTTTAATCTCTTGATGACTGTTTACATTCCTTTGTGTTAGACACAAAACTTTTTTTCTTTAGGCTTAACAAGCATGGCAGAAATATTTAAATTTCTAAAAGACATTAAAAACTTAAAATTTATTCCACAAATACTAAATCTGTTTGCCCTGACTCTGACACAAACCCATGCATCTTACAGTAAGTTTTTTTGTAAACTCACTCTGGAAAGATTAAAATAAGTTTGTTGTTTGTCTAGAAGTAAGATTGAAAATATTGCTGTTATTTTTGGTGAGAATGAAACCTTTTTGTACAGTTTATGGAAATTTAAAATAAAATGTGAATTGCTTTTTACGTAGCATTGGATTTCTTAGTAAAGCTGTGCCTCTGGGAATGTGTTCTGTAAAGGTGCCTTTTATTTTAGCAATTTTTTCTTCATTGTTTTTGCAATTCTAGTGAGCGGCATTGTCTGAAGACAGGAAACTCTGTGATAGTACTGCTGATCTGCATGTTCTGTAAGGTTTTTTTAAGTGTTTTGAGATAACACTAACTACAGTGCTTTTACTGATGGAAGTTCTGTCAGTCAGGCAGAAAGATGAAATTTGAAATGGTTCAAAAGTAAAGTTTTGCAGCTATTCTGATGCATGACAGTTTTATGACATTTATCGAATCAAACATCAAAAATCGAATGGTTTCGGTTGGAAGAAACCTTAAAGCTCATCCACTATGCTCCCTGCCATGGGCAGGGACATTCCACTAGACCAGGTTGCTCCAAGCCCCATCCAACCTGGCCTTAAACACTTCCACAAATGAGGCAGCCCCAGCTTCTCTGGGCAACCTGTGCCAGGGCCTCAGCACCCTCACAGCCAATGATTTCTTCTGTATATCTAATGTAAAATACCCCTCTTTTAGCTAAAAGCCATTCCCCCTTGTCCTATCACTACAGTTCCTGATGCAGAGTCCCTCTCCAGCTTCCCTGTAGCCCCTTCAGATACTGGAAGGCCCTGTGAGGTCTCCACACAATCTTCTCTTCTCCAGGCTGAACAGCCACTACTTTCTTGTCCTGTCTCCACAGGGGAGGTGCTGCACCAACTTCGTGTCCTTCTTATGTTGGGGGTAGGTGGGAAATTACAGTACTTTTATGTACTTTGCAGTTGCAGTGAGAAAGGCCCTCATCAACAGCAAATTGAATGATTCTAAAAACGATGAGTTCTTAGTACTCTAATGTAGTCAAAACAATAAGATCAAATTTGGAAAAAACCCCACCTCTTCCAAGCATTATCTTTTCTTTCCACTAGTATTTGTATATGTTTTCTGACAAGCTTTGATGTTACTGCAGTTGTTGTCTCAATACTAAAATGTGCTTTAGCTAATAGCTTTCTCTGTTCCTCTGAATATATGAAAATAGTTCCCAAACCTTGGTTAATTCTATAAAAAAGCATTTTAAAATTAAAAGCCATATGGAAAAGTTTCTACTGGAGCTCAGCTGAGACACACGCTTGTAGTAAGTGTTGCTAATTAGCTGGTTCAATCTTTAGGTTTTGCACTGCCTTTCACAGAGATATTTAGCTTGCCTGTAATAAATCAGGAGCTCCTGATTTATTACAAATTGATTTGTCCTGCTGGTGAGGAATCTCTTGATTTTTTGACACATACAGGAGTTAGTCTGAAGAGTCATGATTTGGTAGGATGCTGAAAACTAAAAGAAGGAAGATTAAGATTAGATACTGGGGAAAATTCTTGTCTGTGCAGGTGGTAAAACACTGACACAGCTTGCCCAGAGAAGCTGTGGCTACTCCATCCCTGGAAGTGTCCAAGGCCAGGTTCAACATGGCTTGGAGCAGTCTGGTCTAGTGGAAGGTGTCTCTGCCCATGGCAGGGGAGTGGAATGAGATGGTCTGTAGGGTCCCTTCCAACCTACATCATTCTGGGATTCTATGACTGGTCTATAATGTGGAGGAGCAAAGGCAGAGCAGGTTTCAATGATAGGAGAGGTTTCTGTGGGGGAGAACCATTTACTGAAACTGTAGTGTTTCCCATCTGATTTCTAAGGGTGCACAGAAAGAATGCAATTGAAGTGTAATCCAGTCATACAATTTTGCTAGAGCAGGTCTGATATAAATGTGTCTGGAAATGAAACACTCACTGAAGATAAACTTTGATTCTGTTTTGTTGATTCTGGAGGGAATTACAGTTTTCAAATATTCTGTCAATTCAGGGCAGTGTGTTACTTCCAAGGTGTATGTGAGGTATTTACCTTGGTTTGACCTGGCATTTTGGCACATTCTATGTAATGAAGTAATTGGTCTGTTAAAATTAATGTAAGTATTGCTGCTCAGATACAATTTCAGTGGAAGTGAATTTCCATAACTGCTCAGCCTTGTTGTGCTCCGCAAAAGCAATGCTTATTTTAATACACAAAATGTATTTTCTTTTCCCATGCACAGAATTCCTGCTAGAAATCAGTATTGATACTTGGAAGAGGAGTATGTATAATTTCATCTCCTGTAGTGTTATTTCACTGTCTGAAGACAGTGTCTTCAGACACAGACTGAAGACTCTCACTGTCTTCAGAAATCCTGTATCCACTTGTTTGGGTGCCAAGGTTGTGCTGTAAAGTGGAGGAGCAGAACCACTTAAGAATTCTAGGTGCAGCTGTTCTGTCTTCCACACTCGCTTGCTGTGCAATAGTGCAAATCTTAGAGTGGCCAGAAACATTCCAATCACTCTTAAGCAGAGGAAAATAAATCTCTTTATTGTATCTGTTTCAAGAAACAGCCACTAAACTAGAATATCAATAGGTGCTATCCCAAAGAAGCTTAACATTCCATCATTTCCAGACCTGAAGTGCTCCCTATTTTCCCTATGGAAAACAGTTCCAAAAAGGAATAGGAATCTCCCCAACATTTTGCCTAAATGTAATTAGTGAGACATCAGCAAAAAAAATTGAGTTGGGAGTTTTAAACACATCTACAGCAGTTTCAAAATACGTGCATGTTCTTTATAAGCTTTCCTTACTTTGAAAAATAACAATTAATCAAATAGAATTCAATGTGTATGTTCTACAACACAGTAATTGTTCATTTTATTATTGCTGTATTGTGCAGTGTTTCTAATTATTTATTCTCCTGCAGCAAGCTTGCTTTTTTCTTAAAACCACGCCTGTGGGTCTTACATTTTAGCTGGCAAGAGTTATCCCTGGAAGTGTCCTCGCAGTCAATGCACGTACAAGTACAGTTTGTTTGAGGAGATTGCAGTGACAGGGCAGATGTCCCCACAATCCCCTGTTCCTCTGTTTTGTAGTGTCCCAGAGTTACATATATCAGTGAGTAAACTGGCCATGTGACTGCTCATGTGATTTAGAGTAAAGGATACTCTTGTGTTGCACAAGGCTCCCAATGCCCCCCATGCATGTTAGCTGACATAAATACCCTAGGAGTAAATTTGGGTTCTAGTTGTTGAACTTGGGGTGCAGAGTTGATGGTGGCTGCTACCATCCCCCAAGGCCACCCAAGCAATCTACAGACCTTCCTCAAACCCTCATGGCCACAGGCTCCAAAGAGCAACACTATAATGAAAAGATGTTTTTCAGAAATAGTTATTTTATATAGGCACCTACTTGGGTGCCTTCTTGCTATGATACCATGCTCTGCTCCTGGCACATGGAGTCCCAGCTGGAGCCAGGCTTCCCTTAAAGCACCCAAGAGCTGCCTGTGGCAGCTCTGCCTTTAATAAAAGCTACTGAGAAACACTGATTTACATTAAGAAGTGAGATCCCTGTGAAAGCCACTGCTGGAGGCAGCTCAGCACATCTGCCAATAGTTTCAGGTGTCTCAGGCATCTTTCACTGAGAGGGGACTGCCGAGTCTCTCATCATCTGTGGCAGTCTACAGTTGGAGCTGGGACCACACACACTGTTGTTAGAGTGAAAATTCAGCTTCTGTCACCTCTTCAGCCAGCAAAGTCTGAGGATTTTGGCAAAGCAGTGTCTTTCCTTGCTCCTGGAAGAACCTCTGGGAGATCAGCAAGAGAATACCTTTTGCACGGCCCCTGAACCTCAGGGAGATTTCTTAGCAAGTAGATTATGGCAGCCAAGAGTCTTCAGCATTTATTGTCACCAGGACATGGAGATTGAGGGGAAGAACTCACCAGGATCTTGCTTTTTTTTCCTGAAAGCTCCTAGTGTACACAGACAATTCTGTACAGTAAGTGCTTGCTGTCTTGGTGAAGGAAAGATAGTTGGGAACTACTGGAAATGGCTTTGGGTGAGTAGGGAAGTGGGAGAGGGATGGGGAGATACATGAGAGATGTCAAGGGCACCATTTCATTGCTAGTGTGATGGTGGAAGCTGGTGTAAATTCTGCACCAGAACTAAGCCCAAATGGAGTCCTGGTCTTCTCCATTTCCACCTGCAGTGGTGTTGGGCTGAGCAGGCTCTGGCCAGAGGGCTTTGTGCTGCTGACTGAAGGGAAATCTCACACCCTGCGCAGAGGAGAGGGGTCTACAAGGAGACTGGTGGTGCTGGAGAGTTTGGACCTGTGCCCACCCCAGTGGATCCACCATCACACAGCTAATTAAAGGCACACTTGACCTCCTTCCTGAGCTAGAGGAGTTAATAAGTTAAAGGCAAATCATCTTAGGTCAGAGGCCATCTCAAAGACTGCAGCACAGTGATGCTACATATTGTACATACCCTGAAAAGAGTTATTCATAGAGAAACAGGATCTGTATGGGCACATCCTTACTGGTGAGCACATCCTGCTGAAAAACAGCCTTGGGTATCTTCCTGCAGAGATCAGGCTTAGCAGGATTCAAACATTAACTCTTAATTTATGGTGTTGAACAGCTCTCAAGGAGAGGGAGGGATTTGTAGGAGGTACAGCATGAAGTGGACTATGCTATTATATTAATTTCCCCACTAGGGAGTGAGATTTGCTGCCTTTGCTTTGGTGTGAGGCTTTGGACTCTAGGAATAAGCAGGAGTATCACGGTCTGGCCTGAATTCCTCCCTGGAGGAAAGAGACAGATGATATCACTGTTGGCATTGTTTGGACATCATGAAGGTACTTAGTCAGATGAGAAAAATATGGATTTAATTATTTTTTTAATAAAAAAAAAGTAATGGAAAGCTGTGTATGCCAGGAACCTCACCTATAAAAGTCTTTACACCCTGGAGACCTCTTTGCCTTGTGAATAAGCACTTCTAAGTAATTTTTTTTGTTCAATTTTTGTGTGTGTGTATGTATATATATAAAATACACAAAGCCAAATGAAGTTACTTCATGTCTTGTGGATGTCAACATTGCTGAGCAATGCTTTAAGAAGAAACAGCCAGAGTGAAGGGCACACACACCTTATTCCTGGAAGACTTTGTTCACACAGCTCCTCCTGAACCCTGTACCCTAATGTCCAAGCACCCAGCTGTTTAATTAGGAAAAGACCTGAGCCTAAACATGTGCTAAGTATTAGATAGTTTTTACTTCACTCTGGAAAGATTAAGTGGAAATGTGCAATTGAGCATTAGCTTTGAGACATTTCAAGCTCACAGTACAAAACTACACAGTCCAAACCAGTGGTGTGCATAAGGCTGGAGCTGCAGAGATGGCAGAAATCTTGGCAGGTCAGCAGAGCTCTCTTCCTTTAGCTGCTCTTATAAACTTTAATCCGACAAGTATATCACTGTTCCAGAAGATGTGTTTATTGAGAAACCTGGGGCTTCACTGTGGGTTTTGGCATACATAAAGGCACCCTTCTGTGTGATTGTAAAAGCTGGGTTTGGAAAGTACTTGTGATACATACAATTTAATATCAGGTGTTTCTGTATTTCCCAGACTGTTTCACATTCTTACTCTAAGCAACAGGGATAATGGAACAGATTCACAAGTCTAATCCTGATTCTTTGCGCCCTTCAGGCAGGAAAATCCAGCTAGAACCTGCATGCAGTTTCCCATCTGAGAGTACATCCTGGGAAACTTCAAGGAAAAAAAGGTGCTGAAAATGCAGACACAGCCATTTTATCTCCTATTTTCTTCTCCAAGGTATGCATAAGCTCCTGAACACCTTGTGGGTGTGCTCCTTCAGGTCTCACTGGTCTTTTCTTCCAGAACTGACTGATATGCAAAGAGCTGCAAGGAGGACAGGTCTTTTTCCAGATCTAGGTGCTGTTTTTCTGTGCCTGCATGACCCATAGTTTTGTGCCCAACTTGCTGCCCTGTAAGGTCATGTGTTTTGAAGCTCAGTGTTCTCAGCTGCCTGTGTTTTACATTTCCCATTTGGAGACATATTGAAAGGCTGTGGGTTTTAGAAATTGTTTAGCACTACCCCTCTCTGTGGAAAGGAGCTTGAAAGTGGTGTCAAGCTGGGCACGCACAGTCAAAGGCAGGAAAAAGCACAGACTTTGAAAATGTCCATTCAGGAACAAAATTTAGCATCTGAATAGAGCACTGGGGCTGCCCTTGTTTACCTACCTTGGTATTTAATTTCATTTCCCAGGTGGCTTTCTGTAGATACTGTGAAACTTAAATCTTTCTAAACAATTTCAAAATTTGCCTTTTTGATATATCCACTCATTTTAATGGTGGATTGGAGAATAGAAAAATCAGACTGTACTACATTTCTGCTATTAAATATTACACGTGCTGTATTTTTTCCTACTTTACGCCTTTTCATTTTCCCTTCCCAAATTCAGGCCAATTGTCCTCCGTTTTGTTTGTCTACAAAGTAACTTTTGCCTCTCAATTTCAGTTCACAAGTTATCAGTCATTGCTTCTGATCTTTACGAGACTTTTTTTAATTCTGACCAGGATATATTTGCAAGATATGCTGGGTTATGTTTACTGTTTAAATAAACAAACCCATAATTTTTCTCACCTAGCATTCTGTTTTTCTCCTTAACCTAAAATGATGCTTTTATGGAACCCAAATATAGATAAGCAGCAAGTTCCTCTTCAGTTTTCTTCAAATACCAATATTCTTCAAATATTAATTAAAGATTTTTGCTTTCCTCCTGCAGCCTTGCCTGTGCTTTGGGGAAAAGGTGACCTTATACATCTCAAACTGATGAAAAAATGTTCTTGCTTTACACTGGCATGTCTCTTTATCTTCTCTGCTCGGGCTCTCAGCTTTTAAAATGTTGATTTGTATCATTACGTGCCACTCCCTACTAATCTGTATGAATGGTAAATCTTGTTGAGCATGGCCTGCTTTGATGTCATTCAGGTCTCTGGTCTTTGTAGGCTCTTCACTCTGCTCTGCTCAAGGTCCAAGGAGACTGGAAACCAGGAATCTGCAGCTGAATCATTGAATCCCAGACTAGTTTGGGTTGGAAGGGACCTTAAAGATAATCCTGTTCCACACCCTGCCATGGAAGGACACCTTCCATTACACCTGGTTGCTCCAAGCCCTGACCAACCTGGCCTTGAACACTTCCAGGGATGGGACAGTCTCAGCTTCTCTGGACAATCTGTGCCAGGGCCTCACCACCCTCCCAGCCAAGAATTTCTTCCCCATATCCCATCTAGCCCTGCCCTCTGTCAGTGAGAAGCCATTCCCCGTTGCCATGTCACTCCAGGCCCTCATCTAAAGGCCCTCTCCAGGTCTCTTAGAGCCCCTTTAGGCACTGACAGGGGCTCTGAGATCTCCCTGGAGCCTTCTCTTCTCCAGGCTGAACATGCTTCCAGCCTGTCTCTGAAGCAGAGGTGCTCCAAATGTGGTATAACTTTCCAGAACAACTTTTGAAGACTTAATTGCAGCATCTGGTAAATCTGTTCTGAAGCACGCCTATCTTGGTAACTCCAGGAATTTTGCACATACAAAATCATTTTGCATTTACCTCAAATCTCACCTGTATGGAAACCAAAATTTATATGCCTACTTTGCATACTGAGAAATTGTCACTGCTGTATTTTTCCTAGTATAGGGATTTTTGTTCTTTGCAATTTTTTTAAAACAGGAAGGAAATATAGGAATGTCAGGTCTAAGGTGACTGCTCTGTAATGAAACACACATTTTAATTTCTCATGGGAAAATTAAAAAATTTCCCAAGTTGTTCACATACCAAAAATGTTTTTCCCCTCACCCTGCTGCCAAAATGCTGGTTAGTTTTCTATAAAAGTAAGCAAAGAAACCCAACTGTAGACAAAAGATTTACTCACTGCTCCACTCTGCTTTCACTCTAAATCAGATGAGCAATGTAATAAGATCAAAAAGCCAAACAAAACAAAAGGAAAATTTAATTTGTTGTTATTATGAAAATGAGTTGAACCAGGGCGGTACAGACATATAGACTGCATTCTTCCAAGTTTCTGAGCTGAAATTTTCACTAAATTGGGAAAATTACATGTGAATTGCATTGTTTTCCTGAATGGTTCATTCAGGTGGAATGTAACTCTGTTTTTAAGATGAAATATTTTAGTTTGATGGTATGTAACCACAAAAGTTTGTCTTAATCTGTTTTCAGTTTAATGCTAAGACGTTTAAAAAGGTGTATTTTTTTTTTACAAGAGATTGTGACTTTTTTTAAAAAAAAAATCTTTTTTGTTATTATTAAGGATTATTGTTGAATAAAAAATACCAACTATTTTATAGTTCTCTTTCCAAATTTTTTCTCAGCCCAGGAGCAGTAGTAAAGTAAATGATATATCCAAATAGCCCTAAAAAAAGTTCCAAAACTGCATTCTAAGAGCTCTTTATGTCTTTAGCACATAGGAACATCTCCTGTGCAGCAGCTCTGGGACAAGACACATTTTTACCTGATCTAGTACAACTCTTACATGTAATGTGATATTACTAAATTGTCTGTAAATGAAAATCCTAGTGGAGCTCAGCTCAGCTCAGGTATCACAATACTTCAGGAAATACTGATTTGCTGAAAATAAAGAAATTAATTTTGGTTTTTTGTAATTAGATTAACATGGGAGGTAGGTTTCTGAGCCAACTCTGGTTATTTAATAATTTGAATGGATGTTACTCACCTACACACCTTTCTTACACTCACACTCCTGTCACCAACCTGTTCCCACCTTCTCTTCTGCAGAGGAGCCATCTTTGGGTGTGTTGGTGTGAAGAGGAAGATGTGAAGTGGAACCATTCAAACACTGCTGTCACTGCTAGAGGAGACAGTGCTGTCAGGGAGAAGTTGCTTAAATAATCAAAGCCACATGGAATAAGATTCTTCCTCTGCCAGTGAACCCTCCTTGTCCACTGCTGACAAAGCATGAATCCAAATTGATACTCATGTTAGGAGGAGCTGTCTCCTTAGTTTTTATGAATACCATGAACTGAACATTCATTTACCCCAAACTAACTCACCCCTGCTACCCCTTCTCTTTAAGTATCATTTGTCTTGTTTCTGCTAACTCTCCTCATGTCACATCTGAAAGTTTACTGGACTAGAGACATTGTTTTATGGCACTAGGCAGGAGTTTGGGAGGCCTTGATAGTGTGTCCTGCTTCATTGCAAATTTTTCATGTGACCAGATGGAGCTCATAATCCCTTCACATATTTGATAACTGGGCCTTATATCACAGAGATTTTATGAAAACAAATAAATCAACTGCATAGAAAATACTCCAGCAATGAGGGTCATATGAATATCTATGATTAATATTTTCACAGTTTTTTGCATACAGAACAAAGTGAGTCCAACTGTTCCTAGCCAACCAGGAATCCTGGAGCCCTCTCCTCATCTGCAGGAGTGTGCACTGATCCTGCTTGCAAGCTTGACCTGGACTGGCCATTTCCACTGGCAGCATGGACAGCCAACTGTGTCCTGGGCTGATTCTACAGTGTGGGCAGGAAGGCCAGAGAAGGGGTTCTGCTCCTCTCTTCTGTTCTGGTGACACCCCCCTGCAGAGCTGCCTCCACCTCTGGGGCCCAACTGCAGAAGGATGTGGGGCTGCAGGAGCAATCCAGAGGAGGCTCTGAGGGCTGGAGCACCTCTGCTCTGGAGACAGGCTGGGAGAGCTGGGGATGTTCAGCCTGGAGAAGAGAAGGCTCCAGGGAGTCCTTAGAGGCCCTGCCAGTGCCTAAAGGGGCTCCAAGACAGCTGGAGAGGGCCTTGGGACGAGGGTCTGGAGTGACAGGACAAGGGAGAACAGCTTCCCATTGCCAGAGGGCAGGGTTAGATGGGATATGGGGAAGAAATTCTTGGCTGTGAGGGTGGTGAGGCCCTGGCACAGGTTGTACAGAGAAGCTATGGTTAACCCATCCTGGAAGTGTTCAAGGCCAGGTTGGACAGGGTTTGGAGCAACCTGGTCTGTGTTTGATAGCTCTAGCTCTTTCCTGAGTTTATTTGCTTTTACTTTTAGGAAAAAACTGTGCCTGTATCCCATTATAGATGAAAAATTACTGGTGGTTCTCTTCAGTTTTTTGCCAAGTGTTGCTCTGTCACTGGGATTGTACAGGATTGGGGTAGGAAATGGGAATGGAGGTGAGGACTGCTGGTGTGACAGAATAATTAAATTGGTTTAGGATTAGCAGAGCCAAAGAAGCTTCATTTCATCTTCACTTGTGTTTCTAAGGGGAGCTCACCTGTGTTGTTTCTCTGTCTGATAAAGAGTAAGCCCACATCCAGCTGTGTGCTCTAGCAAGGTGAATGTCAGAGTCTCTGTCTCCTGAGGCTCTGCAGGACCCATCTTCCTTCCTCCTATTTGTATGAAATTGGCCAGTTGGTTCAAAGATTCTACTGGAAGCTTGATAAGCTCACACAAATAGCCCAAGACATTTACAGGGCTTAAAAAATTATTTTCCTTTTAGAACTGGGCTAAAAATATCAAATTGAAGAACAGTATATATAAGAGCATGCAAAACTGTTATCAGCATTTCTGTCTGGCAATTTATTATATTCTAGCAGATAAGCAGTGTAATTAATTTATTTTTTTTCCTATTGAAAAGTCAGGCATATTAGGATTATTTTAGGTTTTAAATTTGATACATGTGCTAGGACTGGATAGCTTACTAAAGACTAGATCACTGGACTTGCTGATTCCCAATAAGCAGCTGAAACTGAATTTATTCTGAAGAATTCAGCCTTGCAGCCCCGTCATGTAAGGACTCACTGTAGTGTGACCAGGGCGATTCTGGCACAGGGGTTTTGTCCCTGCATGATTGCTTTAGAGTCATTCCTGACACTGGCAGCCCAAAAGGACCCCAGGCTGTTGACATTTATCAAGAGCAGCTGCTGAGGAAGGATGCTGATTGTACACAGCCCATAGTGTGTCATGGAGAAAACATTTCCTTCTTCTATGCTTTCCAAGTCACTGAGGTCCTTCTGTGCACACAGAGACAATGCTAAATTAGCCACCTGCATTTAAATAACAGCCACCTTCTTTGCATTAATCTGAACATGCTCAGAACAACTAGGGATGTGCAAGGAAAACCAGAAGGGAGAGCATCTTTCACTGGCAAATATATTCAGATCTTATAATGAGGCTGGTGATGGATGCTTCAGGTTTCAGCTGGTTAATTTGTAGCCTCTGCCCCTAGCTGTGTGTTTATGGACAGTGCCTTGAAAATCAGATGCCATTAAAATATCTTCTTTCATATAATTTCAAATTTCTGAGTACCTCAGCTATTCTGGGAAATGGTGGCACTGAAAGACCATCAAAGGGATTCAAAGATAGTAATAATTGGTTTTATTGGAATAAAGAAGCATAGAGAGGGATTTGTGACGAGGTTGTGCAGTGATAGGATGAGAGGGAATGCCTTTAAATTGAAGGAGAGTTTATTTAAATTAGAGATTAGGAAGAAATTAATGGCTGTGAGGGTGATGAGGCCTTGGCACAGGTTTCCCAGAGAAATCCTGTAAGTGTTCAAGGCCAGGTTGGAGGATGCTGGGAGCAACCTGGTCTAGTGTTCCTGACCATGGCATGGAATGGAACAAGACAAACTTTAAGATCCCTTCCAACCAAAACTCTTCTATGGTTCCATGACTCTATGAAATAAAATTCTTGGTTACCTGCTCTTAGTAAGTGATTGTCTGCTTCAGTGGTCATTTCTAAATACTTAGACAAATGGCCTCTTTCTAATAGTTCAGAGGTTGTCTTGACTCTCCCTTGGCCTTTTTGGACTGACTTTTCATATTACTCAAGGAGTGAAAAGCAATAACTTGGGAGTTGGAATTGATGCCAAGAAGCCTTGTAAAACCTTAGAGTCTTCTGGTTTCTGGCCATGCATTTTCCTTCACCTCATGGGCTGACACTTTGAAAGCAAGTCCAATAATGATGAGAGAAGAGAAGGAAGAGGTTTCTGGGAACAGCAGCCAAGTCTGTCCAGAAGTACTCAGAGCTCGATTTGTTGTGGATTTGAACTCTTCAGGTTTGCACTGAAATGAAGTATCATGTTACAATCCACATTCACTGGTTCCTACATTAGAGCAATAGTGCAGAGAAAGAGATCCTCCAGTTTTGTGAGCTAAATAGTTATTAATTTTGTGTCCTCCCCATTCCCAAAAGAGAAGCCATGCTGGACAATTCCTCCATTGTTTTGTGGGTTTTTTTCCCTTCAGGGAAATGATGGGCCTCTTTGGTTTGCAGTATCTCCAAAATTGTCATTCTCACTAAAACTGCAGGTCAGTATCTTTCTGCAGACACTGACTAGACTAAACACCACAGGGAAAACCACAAACATCTCTTTAGGATGTATTAGAAGGTGAGATGCCTGAAGCAAAAGCTTTCTCCTGGCCTCTTCCTTCTCCATAGTAGCTTGAAGTTCAGCCACACATAAAGCTATAGGTGTTTATAGCCTCCCTTAAGATTAATATCACTGATTACAGCTTTGGATAGTGTTTTTATCCTTACACAGCTGATCTTTCCTTTGGAGGGGGTTGGTACAAAGGAGGACCCAAAATATTTACAAGAGATGTAGCCACTAATATGAACATGGCCCTGGGCTGCAGAGATACTGTTTTCCCCCATATTACTGCCTGCCTACAGAGAAGGAGTTACAAACTGGTCTAAACACAGAGGAGCAAAGAAAACTAAGCCTGTGAATAAAACAGATTGAACCCAGAAAGGTTTGAAATATACTCCAAAACTTGGTTAAAAGCAAAGTCTAGATTTTGAAGGAAAAAAATATTGATATATTTTATTTAATAGTAAAAGAGGAAAAGAAAAGAAAAGAAAAGAAAAGAAAAGAAAAGAAAAGAAAAGAAAAGAAAAGAAAAGAAAAGAAAAGAAAAGAAAAGAAAAGAAAAGAAAAGAAAAGAAAAGAAAAGAAAAGAAAAGAAAAGAANGAAAACCAAAAAACTCTCCAACAACATTTTTAGTGTTAGAGAATCGAGGCATTGCTTTATTCTGGCCAGGATGTGCAACAGAAATCATTTCATCCACACTTTGCCTCGATAGTGCAGAGAAAATAATTCCACACATGGATTTTACCAGATTTCTCACATATTTTACACAGTTAAAACCCATAGAAATTCATGAGTTCAATGTTCATTGGTCCCAAGTTGTGCAGTTCTCAGTATTTGATTTCCTACTGGATATGGATTTTTCACCTCTGATGCTATTAGGTTCTCATTCCTATCTTTTTTCCCAGACCAGGTGTCTCTGATCATCCCGGAGGCGATGTTTTGAGTTGATGTTCATTAATGGTCATTAATGGTTGTTATCTTTTGTGTATCCTCTGTGCTACTCCCTGTCTGTTGCGATGTTAAACTCATTAGACCTCGCCTGGTGGAACAATGCCCTGAAAAGAAACTTCAATTCCCTTCCCCTAGGGCAAAGTTACATAAAGTTACATAAAAGTGGGCTAGATTTGACACTGTCCCTTTCGAGACTCTGGGTCTCTTGCATCATTTGCATTACATGCAGTGCTCTGGTGCTGGGTCTGGGAACCCCTTTGCAGGCAGGTGGTTTTGGTGGGCCATGACACCCTCTCTGCTGTCCTTCCTGCAGATGTGGCTTTCCCAGAGTGAAGGCCCCCACAGCTGAGTGGTCTGTACAGTGGAGGATGGGTGTTTGCTACCTCAGACCAGAGGCTTCTTCACCACACACCCAAACCCTCCCTTCCTCCCCACTTTGGTGAGAGGGTCTGTGTGAGCCTGGCAGCAGATAAGCCTGGGGCTGTTGTCTCCACCCCAAAGTGGAGGCTTGATCCTCCTGTCAATGTATTCTTCTCCCCCAGCCCAGACTTGAGTAATTTTATCTTAACTTCATCAACTTGCAGACCAGGGCCTCAGTCAGGAGGCCCACTCAGGGTGTGGTGCTCTTCCATGCAGCTTTTGTTACACAGTTTTGCTCTAACGTCCTTCACAAAAATGTTTAAGCCATAAATTATAACATTTTAGTCTCTGACAGCAGGACTGCAGAAGTTAACAGGCTTGGAGACAAGGATTTGATAGGGAAGGCAGGATTGTTGTCAAGAGGGTGATTAATTAGCACTAGAGCAGTTCATTAGAAAGCAGGGTGGATTCTTTATTTTGTGAAGGCTTCAGAGTTAAATTAGCTATTTTTCTGTAGCATGGTGCTCCAGCCAGGTGCAGAGGCATTAGTGGAGGGAGGGTGGCTCTAGCTCACTCCAGCAGTGTCCTGCCTCGAGGTGCAAGCCCAGGGAGAGTGGGTATTGTTCGCTGCTCCCTGCAAGGATCTTGCAGTCTGTGTTGCACAGGAGATTAGGAGAGGGGACAACAGCAGCCCCTTCCAGGGTGAACAACCTCCCTAGATTCTTCGGGGTCATACTCCCTTTTCCCTGTGAGAGGTGGTTCTCTTTTGCTAGCACAGCCAATGTTTGGCAGACTTACTGTGTTTCCTGGCCTGCAGTTGTGGCTGGAGGTGGAGGAGACTTTCTCTACTGGATGTGACAAGCCAAAAGGAGAGGAGGAGGAATGACAGTGAGATGACCAAGGTATTCAGCAGAGCATCAATGTGCACAGCTGAAAGGTTGCAGACAATTCAAAAGTTGTCTTCATTGGTTTGCTAAATGGATTTGATGTGGACACCACTAGTAAAAGTGGAGTTTCTCTTTGCAACTTAAAATGTTAGAATTACTCCCACAAAAAACATGACTACCAAAACCAAATCACTACCAAAAAGTCACTACCAAAGTTGAAAGGGTAATTTAACATCCCCCCTGCCTCCCATATTTCTGTCTTTTTCTATTGATTCCTCTAAATGTTTTTATGTTTCATAGCTGACATGGAATCACATTAAATATCTGATTCCAAATGTTTTGAAGATCCCTAGCTGTCTCTTTAGCCCACCCACCTGGGGTTTCAGTATTTCACTTTGTGATGCCTAATTGACTTCAAAGCTTAAATTTTATTTTTCCAAACTGAGCCTGCAGTTTACTGGCTTTCACTTGCAAATGAGTTGGGGTAGGACCATGGACATAGTTGGGTTCCACAGACCAGGTGATGAGTAGAGATTTGCTAAGTAGGTTCTATGTTACAGCTTTACTTTAGCTCTTGATTCCTTGCTTTAGGCATTGCAGTACTGAACATTGCTAAATACCCATTAAAATTTGGGCCACAGCCCTCTCTTGCTTGAGCAGCTGTCCTGCTATTGCAGCAACAACCTCCCATTATTGGCCAAAGGTCCTTTGTGAGATGTACATGAACCCTGCAAAGTCATTATAAAAGTGAGAATTCCTACCTAGGCTTAGACTACCTAGTCCTAGACAGTGTTCACATCTTTCATTGTTCATCTTTCATTTGCAGCAGTCATTGGCTTAACCACTATGGATTTACCATTGTCTGTGACTGTAGAATAAATGCAGAGTAAGGACTACAGATTTTAATGAAGGTAAACCAGATTATAAACCTGACAGGACAAGAGAAAATTACTTTAAACTGAAGGAGGGTAGATTGAGATTAGAAAGAAATGCTTGGCTGTGAGGGTGTTGAGGCCCTGGCACAAAGTGCCCAGAGAAGCTGCCCCATCCCTACAAGTGTACCAGGCCAGGTTGGACAGGGCTTGAAGCAACCTGGTCTAGTGGAAGGTGTCCCTACTTATGGCAGAGGGACAGACAGAACAAGATGATCTTTAAGGTCCTTCCAAACCTTTCTATGATTCTTTGATTTGCCACAGGTAAAATGACAGTATTTCCTGCTCCATTAAGAACTTTAATTTTGCCATTGCAAAGAATGGGTGGGTTTTGTTTTGTTTTTGTTTTTTAAGCCGCTTTCAAAGCTGAATAGTGATTGGTTTGTGTCCAGTGAAGAACAAACTTGGACTAAATGGAACAGCTGCACAAAGATGTTCAACATAATAGGTAATGTGAGTCTTTAAACAAAATCCAGTGCCATCAAAGCCAAAATACAAAAAGCTCTTAAAAAATATTTTTGGAAAGAACAGATGGAAAAAATTCTTATAAGCTATATTACAGGATCACGTCAGTCAGCCCAGCAGCAATAGAATATAGAATCCTTCACACATGGGCAAAAAACATAACCAGAACCACACACAATAATATGTCCAACTCCTCAAAAAGAAGGAGAGAGTCAGGGTGAACAGTGCCTTGGGAGGCAGGAAGCACAGCAGTTATAGTGGTGTTTTATTCCCATAAAGCTGGAGTTTGGAAGATATAGGAAAACATAATTTCAATACATTTTTTTCAACACATCAGTTAAAAATATAATGTTGAGCTCTCAACCAGTCGTTTTTCTGTGTGGTAGAAAGAAGGTGATAATCGAGCTGTCCAAAGAACGAAGCAAATCTTCATAGTCCAGTATTTCAATGTTATTCTGCCACTAGATGTCCTGCTGACCTCACAAAGTAGGGGGATGAGCTGCTTTCCCTGGTGAACAGCAGAGACCAAGGTGGAAATCAAGCTGTGACAAAACCTGTTTATAACTTTTAATTCCTAGGGGATCGGTTTTGATTAATAATACTTCTTAACACAAAGAGTCAGTGAGAACTTTCTCATCTGCCTCCTTTTTTCCTTTTTGCTGTCATCCATCACCCATCCTATTTTGGAGCACTTGTTTTCTACTTTGATATTTTGATTCTCTTCCACATCCCATTTCCCTGGTGGTCTCTTTGCTCCTTTCCAGGGGGTTTGTTCTCCTTGGATCTCATATGCACGAGTGCTGTAGACTAAGAGCAGCTCACCACCCTGTGTTTCCATTCATTCTTGACAAAACTGAGAATCTTTCAACACCAAATGGCACCTTCCCAACCTCAGTGTGTTTCCCACAGCAGTTCAGGACAGTGTCCAAGTGCAAGGAAATTCCAGGGATGCTCAGAAGCCTATCACAGGGGAGGAGCTTGGGAGAAAATATCAGAGTTCATGTTTTAACAGACTTCCCTCAAGACAATGGTGAGAATTAGAGAGTGTTCTCCCCCTTCCATTATTTAGCTCTGTATCTCAGTAGCAATTATCAGAAAGGAAGTGCTGTACAGGATATGTGGGACTTTGACAAACAGCTCTATAATATAAATTCTAGGACTGACAAAAATAGTCAACATATCTTCTGGACAGACTTGACAGCACATTCAGCCTGAGGGTAATACCAGTAGCTGCTGGACAAGAAGGTGGGATCCAGAGCTTGGGCTGGTCCGCAAGGCTGATACGGCATCCCAGATAACAGACCTGAGAATGGGAGGATGTGTGGGTGTCTCCTCTCTTTACCTGCTCCCACTAAGGGAAAAGATGTGCCTTAAACTGATGTGTATTTGAATGCAAATCCCTTTTCTGCTTTCCACATTTATTCTCTTTGCTTTTTTTAATCACGATTTGGGTCAGCGGCAAAACTTGGCGTAGGACTGAGATACTGCTCTGAATTGCAAAGGAATGCTTTCCCACTCTGTGGGAAAAGGTATGCACTGAATATCTCCACTCCTCAGTTTCACCATCTCAAAGCAGAGAATAGCAATAGTGACCCAAAGAGCTTGTCACATTTAAATGCTTGACAAGTCCTGGGGGACAGAGATGACACTAAGGCACACCAAGTAAGAAAACTCGTAAGGTTTCATGTGCAAATCATGCTCCAGCATTGAGACTATTTCCATGAATCAAACAAACACCATACAAAACCACCTGCCCTTAAACCTCTGATTGTATCCACAGAATTAAATGGCTTTTTCTGTGCTTTTTCCTAGAGAACTGATAATGCCCTTAGCATTTAAGAAGAGCTACATGGGGATTTTTCCTTTATCTGAAGTCTGGTTTAGTCTAGCATAATTATCTAATTTGATCTAATTCATCATCCAGCTCATTGACTTTCATTTAGTGCTTCTTACAACATACTCCAAAACTTCCCTGGACTCCTTTGATCACAGATGAGACAGGATGTTACAACCACAAGCATGAAGACACCAAACTGGCTCATTGCTTCATTAAATTAGAGCAAAGAGCTGGAACTCAAAAGGGAATGTGACACACTTTTTCTAGTCCCTGTCAGCTCACCCATTCTGGAGCTGATTCCAGGCAGATGTTGATAGGCATTGTGCAGGCTATTTGAATGTCTGGTTTACTGACAGAGAAGGCCATAAGAACAATGTAAAGGGAAAAAGACATGGAACTGAGAGGTTTTTTTTAAACATCTTCCTTCTCCTCGTAAATAATATAATCAATTAGGTTTCATTTCCCTCTTTGTCTCTCTTTGCTTCTAGGCAATATCTTGAGCTCAATCTGACCCCTGGAGCCTCACTCCTCTGGTAAGATTAGACTAGTGTTCACTGATGGGGCTGTGGTACCACTGCTCTTTCAAATAAATAAAATTCCCTGGCTACATCCATACTAATAACTAGCACAAGTCGCAGCTGAGTGTACAGTTAAATTTTATGGAAGGTCCCTGGAGCAGCTTTGGACAGTCCCAAACAGTCCTGTAGTTGCACTGGCCAAACAGTATTCCTGGTGATGAGAATGGACATGACCAACCTGTTCTGTAAAGAAACAGAGATTAATGATAAAGGTATAGAACCTTGCATCTCATCTGGCCATAGGGTCAGGGACAGACTTTGGAAATGCTCATTTTTGCTGGAAAACTGTGATGCTTAAATGCCTGCCTTAGAAGATGTTCTGCTAAGATGAGCTGCACAGGTCACAGTTTTTATGTATTTGTTCCGTTCTCTTGCTTCATGCATATTAAGTGTATTTAGGAACTTAATCCTAAAGCTGGCAGGGGAAGAGTGAAGACAAAGCAGAACAGGATTTATTGGATCACTTTTACTTAGGGCTGATGTTCCCAGCTTTCCAAGGACACCCCTTGCATGTCATGACTTTGCTCAAAGCATAAAGTCAAAGAATTTGTCAGCAGGTGAGCAGTCACTCCTCTCTGCTTTACAACTGTCCCTAGTTCTTCATTCCAGGAGGAACCACTGAATTCAAAGTGGGAGATCGTTTCCATGGTGGGTGGTAAGGGCAGGGATGCAGAAAAGATTTTGAGTAAAGTTTACAAATGGCTTCTCAAATATCCCAAAATAGATTCCTTTGGTGGTATTTCAGTTGTTTCATCAACCAATTCCTCCTTTGCCTTGTGAAGAGTTTGTACACAGGGACATTTGTGCTTTGTAGGTGTTCTGCTCACATTTTCTGTATCGTATTTGGGTCAAACCAGAGATAAGATTTCCAAACTGCAAGTAACCCACTCTTTTGATAGACTTGATACGAAGAACTTACCTGGTGGTGATTCCTGGGACAGCATTTCCAAGCAAAGCAGGTGAAAATCTCTTTCCCAAAGCTGAATTTTGTTTCTGTAAGAGCAGTTGTCACCCCCAGCCAGCTCTAACATGACATCACAGCCCAGCATTCAGCTCCCACGGAACAGCAGTGCTCATTGCAGCCTGGTAAGCACCAGGAGAAAAAGGGAGGCCCCCAGCATCAGATAGATGGGGAACTGCAGGAGCAAGTCCAGAGGAAGCTGGGAAGATGCTCTGAGGGCTGGAGCACCTCTGCTCTGGAGACAGGCTGGGAGAGCTGGGGGTGTTCAGCCTGGAGAAGAAAAGGCTTCAGGCAGAGTTTAGAGTCATTGCCAGGGCCTAAAGGGGCTCCAAGACAGCTGGAGAGGGACTTTGGACAAGAGCCTGGAGAGACAGGACAAGGGGGAATTGTTCCCACTGCCAGAGGGCAGGATTAGGTGGGATATTGTGAAGAAATCCCTGGCTGCAAAAGTGGTGGGGCCCTGGCACAGGTTTCCCACAGAAGCTGTGGCTGTCCCATCCCTGGAAGTGTTCAAGGCCAGGTTGGTGTCTCGGTTTGGAGACAAATTTAGGAGGAAAACGCTCTGAAATGAGTGTTTCCTCCAAAGAGAAGGGCTCCAGTTAACCCTTTTGCCAATGATGGGAATGAATACCAGTGGGTAAAAGTGAAAGAAACCCTCTTTATTAACAAAAAAAGGCACAGAAAAGGATTGAATAAATGCTAGGCATTGAACTCCCAGAAACTTGCCTCGACCCTCCACACTCACCCACAGCAGAACACAACAACTCAAAAATGCCCGGGGAAGATACACACGGGCTGATCGCACGGCCCGGACAGCAAAATGGTGGCTGCATCTTTTGTCTCTGGGAAGGGGAAAGAAAAGGAGTTCACACAGCAGCCCCGAGCAAAGCAGGCAGGGAACTTGTTGATCCTCTGTCATGGGTGTTCTCACAGCAGGGAAGCTGGTGGACTTTGGCGTGTTTCCTCCTGTTGGTTCAGCTTCTCCGAGCTCTCAGGCTCAGAGCGGCCCCCGCCCGCTCCCCGAACTGAGAACCAAGCTTAAAGCATTCAAGAAAAAAACAAAACCAAAAAGCCGCCAAGAGGATTCCCGGTACAGCTTCCAGGCTAGAGGACAGGGAAAAAAAAAAAAAACAAACCAAACAAAAACCCCAAACTTGCTTCCAGGTAGGAAAAACCAACCCAGTGAAAGCAAGAATGTGACAGCCCAGTCCCCGCCTCTGCCGAGCACAATCCGGAGAGAGGCTTTGGATAAACCCGCACAGGAGCCCGAGATTCACCGCCCCTCCTCCGGCTCCACCTTAAAGCTACAGTAGACTTTTCTGGGCATGAAGCAGGTGATTAGGGAACAGAATATCATCATAAAATCACCTCAAGACAGTTGGATGTGGCGTGGAGCAGCCAGGTGTAGTGGAAGGTGTCCCTGCCCATGACAGGGGTGGAACTGGATGAGCTTTAAGGTTCCTTCCAATCCAAATCATTCCGGGATTCAGTGATTCTAGGACAGGCAAAGGGAATGAGGAAGATGAGGCAAAATGATAATCAAAATGGCTCTGAGCCCATTGCTGCAAATTGCATCTTCTCTCAAAGCCTTCTTTTATGAACAAATTCTAGTGTGGAGGGAAGGGAGGGGAAGTTCGAAAAATAGTAGCTGCATCTAGATTTAGGATACATCAGATTTCCATCTGCTTGCACTAAACATGTGTTTTATGATGCCAAGAACTACCCATGCCAAGAGTCAGTGATCTCTGGACACACAGCGTGCATGGCATTGTCATAAATTAATGGTCATCATTATTGTTATCTCACTGCAGACAGGGGCTGGTGCTGGATAACTGAGGCCAAGGGAAATCATCCACAGAAATGCAATTTGCGTGGTTAAACATGGTTAAGGAGGAGACAGCAGGAGGGACAAGTGAGGCATTCCCAGGAGAGGGTCATAGGACTTTGACTTGGGGCTGGTTTGCTTAACCCCTTTTACTGTGGGAGACCACTAGATGACTACCTTGTGCTGGACTTAAGCAGGTGAAAACCATTGCCACCACATATCCTACAGAGGAAAAACTGGGAAATTCCAGGCCTGAATATCCAACTGACAGCTTGTAAGATACATAGTTATCAGCTTCAAGTGTGAAGGATGAGAATAGAAGGGTAAAAGAAGGGCTGCCTGGGGTGCCAAACCAGAGAGATTATTTCAAGTGGATCAAAGGAAAAAGAAACAGAACCTGATAATCTGGGACAGCCCTTCTCCAGGATGGGATCTGGTGGGCTGTGAGTTCACATCTGCTGGGAGGCAGCAGAAGCCACAGGGACTGGATGTGTGTGTGCTCTAAGGAATAGTCCCAGAACAGGCAGGAAACAACGGAAACAACTGTGCCCTAGGTCATCTCCAGCTCTCATTTTGTTTTAGAAGAATAGTAGTTCCTTTGGAGATTAGTTTCAGTATTGTCAAAATAAGGCAAAAAGCCATGGAGCAAATCCCCACCTGGCCTTACTAAAGGAGGTGATTTCACTTAGTGAATAAAGCTGCTACAGCTTTCCTCGGAGGCAGCCGTGAAGACGCTTCTCAGGGAACACGAGCCGCCCTGTGAACACCCACCCTTGGACTCAGACTTCGGGAACCATGAGGTGGCGCCGCTACCTTACCCTGGGTGTCAGATCTCAGCCAGCTACACGCTGGCTAGGTGTCTTCCCAAAGTCTGTGTCCACCCCCCGGCTGTGTAAATACAGCCACATGTTAAGGAGCTGCTGCTTTACACATGGTTTAACTGCATCACCTAACCCCTCTTATGTTTTGCCTTCCAGGGGGGTCAGTAAGGCACCGTGGGAGAAGAAAGCGCAATCAAGCATATTGTGCTCTCGTGTTAGCAAGTGTGCCCCTTGCAGGGATCCCTTTCCTCTACTTTTCTTAAATAAGGCTTAAAAAGCCCAAAACTAACTCCAAATGCATTTTATGCTTCCCCCCAGGAAAGCGCTACAAGAACATCGCTCGTTTTATTAGTGAGGCAGCAGGATGCAAACTAACAGACCCAGACCATGTGGCAGAAGATGGTGGTCACCCTCCCTCTGCATGCCCCATCTCCACTAGTGGGAAAGAAAGGCTGGAGAGCTGTCTGCAGTTTGTGAATAGTCTTCTTTACTCTCTGTCTTTGGGTCCCTTTTGGGCTTGCAAAGGTGTGGTAGGTCCAGGGCCCTGGCTGGTTTCCAGGGAGGGGGAATGCACTGAACATCCTCAGATTCCCCCTTGGCTTGAACTGGAGCTGGTTTTTCTTCTTGCTTCTTCTTCCCAATGATTGCAACACTTTGCTGTATTCTCACAGATTGCCCCAGAGGGGGTGCATTCCAGTGGAAAATCTGCATCTGCTCATGAACTGGGACACTGCACATGCAGAGAGGACAACTTGAATTCTGTGTTTCACATGAGCTCCATCCTGGGATTAAAATACTTTGTGATACAAAGGGCATTTCCACCCTGGGATGGGTGTTTTTCCTCGTGCAATGGTTGCAACTTCACTCAACCTAGAGTTTCCTTCCTGTGTTGAAGCTGAGGCAGATGGATCCTCTCCTGCTCCTGGCAGTCAGCATACCCCTGGTGCAGTGTTACACGCACAGGTGCCCTGCAGGGCCACCCAACCATGTGGGAAACACACCCAGGAAGTTGTGGTATTTTTTCCCTGGAGCATCACAGATCTCAGACGTGATATGATGTGAACTCACCCTCCTACCTCACAGGACATTTTGCTTTGTCTATAAATGCCCTTCCAGCACTCTTTGGCACTGATTCTTATCACTTGTATGCTTGAGAGATCAAAACAGCCATGAAAAGGCACCTCCAGACTCTGCTGTGAGTGCCCTGCAGCCTGCCTGTTCTGGCCACATTCCAACACAGGAGAGGAGCTCCACACTCTCTGAAAGCACCACACCACCACCATCTCCTCTCTTGGCTAAAAGTGCAGATCTCCAGAATGTCACACAGACCACAGCTGTCCATAACAACCAGTGGGTGCAGATGCTGCCTTTGGCTCCAATGCCCTGTGCAGAGCAAGGACCAGAGGGGCCACTTGTCTGGGAATGTCCATCTCTAGTAAAGTGCTTTGCAGTTGCCTTCCAAGCTCAGTACAGTGGTCACCATATCTCATCTCAAGCAGCATCAGCTTTTTGGCAAGGGTTAGGCCAGAAAAGTCCTTTCATGACACTGCTTCACTTGACAAGCACTGCACTGAAGCCACCATCTAAGCCATAAACCAGCACTCCTCTGGGCACCCCAGAAGTCCAACTAAATTCATGTGGAATCTGAATCTCCCTTCAGAGGTGCCTTCCTCCACTCATCAGGTGCCCAGAGCTCCTGAAAGAACATGCTTCAAGGTGCAGTTAGTTGTATTTAACATTTTCTTCACCTTCCAAAACTGCTTCCCACCTTCCCTCAGCAATTCATGTGATGCTGGTTCCAGGACCAGTTACCCAAAACTAGCAGGTCTCCCATTTGGGTGGGCTGGGATGTAGAGATGTGATGTCTCCAGTCCCCCATTTCATCTCTGGCCTTGAGACAGTGAGTTGGGACCAAGGATGGGGGCAACTGCTACAGCAGGAACCTGACCACCCTTGACACCTCTGGCTGGGGTGCACTCAACCTGCCCCCAGCACCCCTGATATCTGACCCAGGCACCATGTCTGCTTTTGCTATCACCTCCTGGTTGTGAGATGAGCCCTGCAAACCTGCACATTCCTCCTTGCTTACACATCACAAGCTTTATTTGTTTTAATCAAAGGAGGCCCTGATAATTATTAACATGTTTAATTATTTTTACTCTGAGTCAGGCGTGGAGTGATCACAAATATTGCTGTACTGCACAGACCCAGCCCTGAAGCATTTGCACCACCAGGTAATCACTCTTTGCAGACAGTGCTTCCATTGATGCCAGTCTCACAGCCTTCCTTTCCTCCCAGTTTAAGCTGCTTTTTGCTTTGCTCAGAAGCACCAGCTTTCACAGGAGTAAAATTGGGCACATTCAGACAATTTTCAGGGCTAAGACTTCACTGAAGTTGCTAACTCTGGGACAGCACTGGCAGGGAATGATGTTCATCTGAGCTGTGCTCCAGCCCTGCACCTCAGGGGGGGTGTTAGTCCATCTGCCCTCCTCAGAAACTGCATCACCCCATCCAGAACCTCCCCTCCCAGGCTTGCCAGTGAGCTGCGTGGCCTCCCACCAGCAGTAAGAGCAGACTGCAATTAGTGGTGTTTGTCTGAGGAAACTCATAACTCTGCACTTCCACATGATTTATGAGGTTCTCCAGCCTGGGCTGGCCCATGAGTTGCAATCATTTCTAGTTCACAGTGAGGCTACCTGGAACTGTGTGTGTGGTTTTCTCTGTTGTTGTCTATCAGGGCTTTGGAGGGAGGTGCTGCCCTTGGAAAATACCCACCAGAAGTCCCTAAGGTTTGGGCAGTTTGCATGGGGACCAGATGCATGTAACTGAAGTACCTTTGCACTGGGCTGCATCTACACCCATCCTAAGTGAGCTTGGCTCCTGCTGACTCCTGTGTGACTTGGGACTTTCTCCCTAAAACACAACAGGGCACTGTGATCATGGATTTGCATTTGGGCAATGCTCTTGGGCACATTGTGTGACTCTTTGGGATGGTGCTATGCAGGGCTGGGAGTTAGGCTTGATGATCCTTGTCACTCCCTTCCAACTCAGTTTATTCTGTGATCTGGGATTCTGTGATCCCACAGGACTGCCTTGGTCCTGAGCATTCAGGAGAATTAGCATGGCTTGTAAACAGTAATTACTTTAATTCTCTGTCCAACCAGTGATGTGAGACTGCATTAGCCAAATCTGTAGGTATAAGGAAATTGTGGAGGGTCTCAAGGATGCACAGAGGAGGTCTTGGCAGGGCTGGGAATTTCGCAAAAAACTGCAGATTCATACAGAAGATGCTGGCCCTTGCTGAAATACATATTTAATAATAGGTTTTTGGTTAAATATGCACATAAATATTTATAGAGGAAAGAAGAGGTGGAAAGAAATAAGTTTCACAACCCAAAACCTTAAAAATTTTAAACAAATTAAATCTTTAATGAGAACCAGAACACTGATGGTACTTCAAAAGTATATAAGGGTCAGTCTCTGCTCTCCCTTAAGGAAAAAGATTGGAAAATAGTGATCAGGCTGTTCCTATTAAGGCTGGGCTCTTGCTCAGAAAGCCCCTTTGTTTTTAATCTGCATTTTCATTAGCTCTAGTAATAGCAGCACTTCTTTTGTCTTGGCTGATTTTACTGCAGACTCCAGGAAACAGAGCTGGTGTCGTGGCCTATAAAGGCTTGTCCCTATCAAAGTCTGGTTCTAACCTTGATCAGGAACTTGCATGGGCAGAGATCACCCCAAAGTCCTTGTATTTTTGGTGTTGTCTCATTGCTCTAAAATCTGTGTGTGTGTCTTGAAGCAGTCCCCAAAAGCCACATGGCCACAAGCTGCTCATGAGACACCGTAAGCACGAGGTGCAGGGGAGGTGGCAGAAGATGTGCTTGGAGCTGATTTGAGCTCCTGCACCTCAAGTACAGCCTGGCCCCTGTGATGGCCATGTAGCACTTCTTTCCAAGCACCATTCCAGCCTCACACCTGCTTTCTTGGGATAGACACAGTGGAGAAAAAGAAAATGCTTAAGTGTGGGGTGAATTCCCAAGCTCAGCTCCATCTTTATCCAGTCCAGGGAAGAGTTTGGCTTGTGAACATAATGGGACTCCTCTTGTTTAGAGATGCTTCAAGATGAAGTAAATGATGAATGGGAGAGGGGTGCCCAGCTCTACTTGTGGATGCTGCCATCAAGGAAGGAGGGACTTGCTCAAAGTGGCAAATGACAGTAGCTGGAAAATGCCATGGGAGGATGGAGAGATGCATGGGAAGAAACACCCAACATCCCAAAAGTGCAGAAAATGGGAAGAAGCATCATCTGTTTGCTTCAGCTGCAGCAGCTCAGCATCCCCTCAGGACATGTCAGGATCTCAAAATCTCTGCAATACTTGAGTCTGGGTTATTTTAATTCAGATGGGCTGCCTGAGCTAATTCCCAGCTTGCATGAGTGACTCTTCTGGCAAGATGAAATGAAAGACCATGAGTGGCAGCTCTCTGAATGCTGCTGCTGCTGCTGAGACCTGTACCAACATTGCATCCTCCACCCACCACTGCTCCCATCCCCTCCGCAAACAACCAGAGAAAGCTCCTTTATTGTACAGCCAGAGCACAGAGGGGGAAAAAACAGAGCAATTAAAGCCAAGACTATATTAGGGCAGAGAAAACCACAAAAATCAGTGTCTGCAATCCCAGCAGTGCTAAACCTATCTGCTGACTTCCCTTCCAAAAGCAATCTTGACCTGACCTGGGTGGGAAAACGCGTAGTTGTAACTACACGTCATGAAAACACAAAATGAAGTATTTGTCTGAGCATTTGATTGCAGAGCTTGGCACTCAGTTCATTGCCCTCTACAAAATAACAAAGCCAATATGCTGCAGGTAACAGTCAGGCCAAAAAGTGTGGGAGTTTCACTTCCTACAAGTAAGTTTTGGCACAGTAGCTACTTCACACACAATTAATTACTTCAGCACCAGATTATACTTGCGGGCTCCAATAGAAGTGATAATAGGAACCAATTAAATTAATTTATATTTACTTTGTAAGCATATTTTCCTTCATTAAATCTTTGCTTTAATTTGTCAGATTGGAATCCTGAATTTGTTTTTATTAAGAGATCCAACCCTAAAACCAGAGGATGAAATCCAAACCTGTAAAGCTAAGAAATCCTCCCTTTTCAGATTCAAAACCATGTATGATATGCAGTTAAAAACCAAAAACCAAAACATAATGTATGCACATGCTCAGACTAATAAAAGCATACCATGAAATATGTGGTGAAGTGCCAGCATGTCCTGCTGGAAGTACATGAGCATGAGCTGGGTTGGAGCTGGTGGCTGACACAATGTTCATGCCAGAGTTTGAAACTGATATAGTTTGGTGTCACAGTGGGCAGGCTCACAAAACAGCTTGCATGGGAGAGAGCCATGGTTTAATGTCATTTGCTAATGTGGTTTTATGTGGGTTGATTTTTGGTGGTGCCAGCGAGACCACGTGACCAGCAGCGAGATGTTGGTGAGCAAGTTCCTGATGTGAGCCCGGACAGAATCAACTGTTCAATGCTACAGAACTCTGTAAAAACTTTCCAATTGATAGAACCTCAGAACAAATGAACTTATCTCCCGAATCAAGAAAAAGGAAAAGATGAAGACACATGAGAAGAACAACATGGCAACACCAAAATCAGAGCAAAGGAGGGAAAGGGAGGAGGAGGTGCTCCCAGTGCTGGAGCTGAGATTCTTCTGCAAGCTGTGGTGAGGACTATATTGCAACAAACCATTTCCCTGCAATTCATGATGTGCATGGGGAGGATGCAAGATCTGCTCGCAGCCTGTGAGATAAAGGTGCCCACAATGGAGCATGTGGATGCTGAAAAGCTGTGATCTGGTGAAAAGCTTGAGCAAAGAGACAGAGATCCTTGCTTTCAGAGGCAGAGAAAGAAGACTCTTGCTTTTATTCTAAGCCAGCTCATCCTTAAAAGACTGTACCCCATGAACTAGTGACCCATGAAAAAAAGCAGTTATGGGAAAACAGCTTTTCTTCTGGGAGGGTCTCATGTGCAGCAGGTTTTACTGAGTGGAACTGTGCTCGTGAAAATTAGAACCATATTAGAAAAATTTACAAAGAACTGTCTCTCGTGGGTAAGGACCCATGGCATAGCAAAAGAGACCTCTCTCCCTAAATGAACTGAAAAAAATATGTTCAGAGTAACTAAGAATCCCATGTTTGTCTCCTTGTGCCATTGGTAAAAAAAAAGAAAGAAAGGCTGGGGGAGGGAGGTGGGTGTTCTTAAAGTTTACATTAGTTCTCATTATCCTCTTTCAATTCTGTTAATAAAATTTTCCTTTTATACTTTTTAAAAGTTTTGAACCTGTTTTGCCCTCAAAGTATTTTCTCTTAATCCTTTTCTCACCCCATGAGTTTTTAATCGTTCTCTCCCTTCCTCTGCTCAACTATAGCAGAGGAAAATAAGTGAATAGAATTTTTGTGAGTGCACTGGCCTTTGGCTAGCATCCAACCCATGACAGCTGTCAGGGAACTGGCTTGCTAAGTGCAGCTATTTAAAATGGGATGGTCCCTGTTTATGCCATTCTATTTTGGCATAAATCATAAATGGTTAAATACTTTTGTGTTCCAGTAGCACTGTCTGCTTCTTTTTCACACGGTTTGGATATTTCTACAACACATGATCCAGGAACAGCTGGAGACCTTTGTGTCTTTTGTGAACTCCATACACAGTGACTCAGAAGTGAAAGATTTATAAACCACTGCATTACCTAATCCACCTCTCAAGGAACAGCCCTAATAAAGTATAGCACCAGTTAACTAAAGAGTGGTCTGCCATAGACAGTGAAAGCCATGAAACCTGTGCCCCAGATTTTATACCTGTTAGCCTTCACTATCTCACTGGCAGTCCTTCCTTCCTTGCCTTTTCCCCTCCAGCATGGTTCTCACAAACCTCTGAGGATTCATGAAGTCCTCTTGTCATCCAGTCAAACTGTTCCTGAAATGTTTAAAGACATCTTGTCTCACCCTGTCCCATCCTGTCCCATCCCCTTAGCAACAAAAATGGTGGAAAAGAAAGACAAAAGAAACCACCCTAACCCCCAACAACATTAAATGTAGTAGAGCTGGGGATGCCCAAGATGATAGTCTGGCTCTGTGACTAAGAGATCAGGAGAGAAATTTATTTGCACTGATAATGGTAGCCTGGACATGTGCAAGATGGGAACAAATGCATGTCCTCACGGACTCTCACTTTTAATTCATGAGGAGGAGCGGGGCAGAAGCCTCTGCCTTCCTCTGAGCTAGGAATGGGGAGACACAATGGGGAAAATTTACCTCTTTCTTTCTCTGAGGGGTGAAAGGAAGCTCGCTAAAGATGCCAAAGTTGCTTTGCAGACACTTTAATGCCTTTAGAAAGCCACTGAGTTTCATTTGGGCACTGAAAATCCACTGTTTCCAATGCTGCTGTTTTCTCAGCCTAGCACAGTGTGTGGATTTTATAGCCATGGAATTACTACTTAATTGTCACCCTCTGGATGATGATTTATGGATTCTATAAAAAAGGTTAAACCCTCTTTCTCTCCTTGTTAGTGCTGTTTTACATACTTCACAGAGATCAGTTTGTTGGCCAAAGTCCCATAAAATCCAATTTTCTCTTCATTTTGGATCTCCCATGCTTTAAGTCGGGGAGATGTGTGGCAATCTCATCTCAGCAGACCCAAAACCAGAGAGTGGAGAAGGAGTAAAAAAACCAGGGATCTGCAGGACAGCACAAGGACACTTCTCTGTGTATCCTAGTGAGACAGTAACATCAGGCTGTCACAAAGTGCTGGATAGGTCCCTGTTTTCTTTGGCCATGCAAAGGTATGTTGCTCACTCAACAGAATACTGTTGATACTGGGAGATAAAGATAAAATCATATAATCATAGACTATCCTCCATTGGAAGGAACCCACAAGGATCATTGAGTCCACCTCCTGGCCCTGCACAAGACACCCCAAGAATCACAACACATGCATTTGTCAGGTCAGCAACTTTGTTTGCTCCCCTCCAGTGCTGCAAAAAGCTCCCAAACCAAGGAGATAAAACCACTGTGTTAAGTGAAAGACATGCTGCATCTTTGCAGTCTAGACTTCTCCAGACTATTTGAACTGATCTCCCTTTGACTAATCTTTTTTCCTTTTAGGGCTCAGCTTGCTTTCTGCTGGTGACTGTGATGCAGAAGCTCCTGGGAACAGTCTCTCTGGCATCAGCTGCTGTATTCCCACAGGGCTGGGCTGTAGATGGGGTCAGATGCTGGAAGCCAGAGCTGGGCCCTGAGCAAAAGGCACCAATACTGATCTGTGTATTCAATGACCCATCTGCTGGTGACCTGTGATGGAGGAAGCAGCTGTGGGTGCTCAGTGTCCTCAATCTAGAGGAAAGCTCTGATATGTGGTTCTCAGCCTCAATGAGACATTTTGCTGCTTTACCACCACACCCCATGAGCCATTGTTATACTTGGCTTATTCTTCCCCCAGATGTAGGTTTCCTGTTTTAAAGCAGAACTTAAAAATGAAAACTATGCAAGGAGCGATTTATGGGCTGTGTTACCACTGGGCCAGGAAGTGAGAGCCTGAAGAGCTGAACTTAGTCTGCACAAATACTCAAGTTCTGCTTTTCACCTTCCATGAACTCCATTGGATTGATTGTGCATAGCCTCTGTGCACTCCTGTCTATTGCAGTTGAATTTGGACATCCTTCATAGCAGGACATCTAGCCAGGCTGTGCCAGAACTCCAGAAGTGAAACTATATGAGCCACCATTGCTGGGACATGCTCAGCAAGCCATGAGAATATATTATCATATCTGTGCCCTCAACCCTTCCCCATCCTTATTGGAAACCTCTTGTGAGCCCTGAATGAGCTTCTTTCTTTGTTTCCCTTTGAAAACTAGTTTCTGACTTAATAATTGAAGGAGATGAGATGTTCTTATCAAAACCCAAACATTTTAACACTGTCAAATGTCCCCAGACAGAGAAATGAAACTCCTGGGTTGTTTGAATTCCTGTCTCTTCAGCCCTCACCCTCATGTGCATTGACTGCATCAATAAAAGTCTACTTTGTAAGTTGTCCTAGTTATTGTTATGTCAACCTATTTTGAAAGGCCCTTCAAAAAAGCAAAAAGTCACAAAAATTTCAAAAGCTTGGAAGAAAACAAATCTCATGGTAGATCTCCACCTGCTTCACTTACCAAGGGAAGGGCAAGAGGAGGCTCAGAAAGGGTGGAAGTTCATCCTCAGGAGAAAAGAGCCAGGGGAAACAGAGCCTTGTAGTCTATCAGAGGTCCAAGGCTGGAACTTAAAAGCAGACACATTTCATTTCAAAAAGAGCTTTAAGGGTGGGAATGATTAGGTGTTGAAACAAAATACCAATGAAAGTAGTAGAGTGTTCCTCTTCAGATATTTTCAAATTGTGAGCAGATGCCTGTTGGAACACAGGATTCAGCCAAGCACAAGTTATTGTCTTCCTTATTGGAGTATGCAATTTTATGGTCCATATTATACAGAGCTCAGACTAGATGATCTTATGGCCCACTATGACTTTAAAATCTAAGAAATAGGTAGTTCTGGATAAAAAGGAGCCAGCTTTCCTCTGGATTTGTATTTTGAGGCTGACTAACTCTGCTGCCTAAGAAGACACAAAATCTGATTGAAGGCTTTCACATTTTATAGCTGTGCCTTTAAAAAAGCAGACTCTACTTTCAAGTTGTATTTGTCTGGATTAAAATGTGGTTATGGGTCTGCCTCTCTGCTTGACTGATGAGAAAGCTTTGGTCTCAGTGGGATACCAAGCAAAGCCCTTTTGGCCTCTAATCTGCAAGAGTGGTTGAGTTTGGTCAACAGAGTTGGATGCTGTTAAAGTGGGAATGGACAGACACAAGCACACACATTCTCACAGAGAGAAGTTTGCAGTAGCTTCCTTTCTCCAGACTAAAACCAGAGAATGTTGAATGTTAACATTAAAGGAAAATTTTTCTCTTCAGATGGAGGGTGATATGTTTGAATATTCTTTGCCAAAGCAATTGCCTCTGACAGATGGCCCTGAAGATCTTGCAGTGTTAGGGTTATATACTAAATATTCATATTAGCCTGACTTTATTTATTCTTGAATTTTTAAAATGCGAGACCCAGTCAGTGCAGAAATCTGGTCCCTACTCAGTTTTCATGAGAGGCTGGCAGCTCACCCTCTTTAAGTAACAGTTAAAGTAGAATTCATTGTCTATATCATCTAACCCAGTTAGGATTCAATTAAGAGCATTTCTGGGCTGTATTTTAGGAGTTAGTGTCTGTCAAGATTTTGCCTTGCATTAAACCCTTCCTGTCTCCATGTCATGCTGTGTGGAAAAGCTTTACTCTTTGAAGGAATCCATCTCCCCTATCTTTCACCCCACACCCTCCCCAGACACGAGGGTGAGCTGATTTTTGGTATGTAGCAATAACAATTTGTCAGGATGCCAAGTTCAAAGCTTCTAACCTACTGCCAGTGTGAAGCCCAAGAGTGAGGTCAGGACTAATCTCAGACTTCTGACCTTCCAGTCACATCCACCATTACTGGATCAGAGGACAGAAGTGGAAGAGCTTATTTTGAAAGGTTTTAGATTTCAGGTGAGGTCAACAAAAGATGTGCCCAGATGGAAGAAATCAAGAGGATAATATGGCACATATTAGGGGAGATGAAAGGCATCGTGTAAAACAATCTCCTTAGCCTGGAAAGGAAAGTCTAACTACCAGGGTAACCTTCCGGTAATGGCAAATAAGCCCAAACTGTCAGAAAATGTAGCAGAAACCAGGCACTGTCCTGGAAAAAGCAATGCAAGCTTAGAAATTCAGAGTGACACTGCTGGGATTCATAAAAGCTCCCAGAGTACGCTCCAGTCTCTTAAAGTGGTGGGATTTAGGTGTTTTGGTACTTTTGATAATCCCATAAGGCATCTTTTTGCATTTTGAGCAGTGTGAATATCTTGGTAACCCCACTGTGGGAGCTTGATTTGCCACATTTTGAAAAATTTTGAAAAATAAGGGTCACGTGGAAATTAAAAATATTTGGGCATTTCACCCAGAAGAGCCACACAGAAAGACAGTTATGCAGCATCCAGCCCAATAGTCATCAACAGACCTGGTATCTCCATGTCATTTTGCAGATATGTGTTCCTAGCTATGCTGGGAGCCCATAATGGGCTTGGGAATTAGAAACAGATTTCCTGACTACCAGCTCTGAGCCATTGATTCGATGGAAAAAGCATCAAAAAATAGATTTCAATTTCTGAAACCACCTTTTGGGAAAATGACAGGATTTTTTGTGAAAATAACTTTTCTTTAGGGGAAAGAAGGGAAACCCCATAGAGATGTGACTAGAGTCCTCCCCTCTCCAGGTTTCTCTTATATGCCCTCCTGCAGCTTTTCTTACACCTTGATTTGGCTCAGTGATGATGCCCTGAAGGATCAGAAGCTCTACTGAGTCCCTTGCTGGGGATACACCACTTGGACTGGCAGTGGGATGTGTTAGCATTCAAGGCTGTATTTCATCTGTATACAGGACTGCAGTAGAAGACCATGTCCTAGGCCAAAATGATAAATTACACAGAAAAGAAGCCAATGCTGCCTTTAAAAGAATAATACAGAAGTTTTGCTAATTTGAGGTGACAGAAATGTGAGCACTGGTGGACACACAGATCTCATAGGCACTTGGAAGGAAATCCAGACCCAAAGGGTATTTGTTACTCTATCCAATGCAAGGATTGTACAAGATTGTACAAGGTCTTGTGCAAGAGATCTCATTTTCCATTCCTTGGACACTTTTGTTAGTGTTTTGGATAAAGAAAAGTAACAGGACATGATGCTGTCAATCTCTGTGCACAGGATTTTATCTGGGGTTAACTGGGCTGTTTTCAACTCAGAGTGGATAACTGCACTGTATGGGATTACCATATATGTGTTGCATTTATTAGTATAAACATGAATGATGTTACAGGCATAAATCAAATTAAAATTTAGACTTTTCCATGTAAGTTCAAACGTGTATCTGTCTAAACCTCCCTCTTATATTTGTTAGAAGCCACTCCTGGAGAGAAAGGGTCCTGGCTCTCTCACAAACGCTTGCTTGATACCCACCTCCAGGGCCAAGGACCCCAAAAACCTTGCTTCAGCACCATCAAGTTGCACACCTACATCCACAAGGTCCCAAACTGAAGTCAATCAGGCCAGAATAGCCTTGCCCACTCGTCATGTAACATCTTTTCACAGACTGCAGAGACTGTCAAATGACAGGGACTCACTGGTGATCTTGGGCTCCGGCTCCTCTGCTGGTTGTGAGGGCCCCAGTACCTGATCATTTTTAACTGGACATCTTGATTTGATTTTATACTTCCTCCTCTGCACAGAGGTGACTGCTGCTGGCTGTGGCTGCCCTTGTGGTTTAGCTGGACCTGGATGTTGTACCATCTGTTAGTTCTGTGGCTGCACTATCCACCTTTCCCTCTGACTGAAGGTGGTATTGCTGGGCAGCGTCTACAGCCTCTGTAGCTGGTTCCTGGGCAACATTCCTAGTCTCTGGGGCAGGTTTTGAAGCAACCTCATCCTGTCTTTAAATGCTGAATGGACCGTATTGAATAAACTTAACAAAAATGTCAGCAAGAATATATTATCTTTAGCATTTAGAGGCAATCTAGACCCTTCAAAAGCTATCGTGGTAGGCCTGAAGAAATGCTGGCAGAAAACACCCCTCTGCATGCCTAATAAGGTCTCTATATCCAATACACAAATGTGTCACCAAAGAACCGTTATTCTCTTTCATCCTTTCCTCTCGAAGCCCCACATTGGGCGCCAATCAATGTCTTGGTTTAAAAGACAGATATCTGCCAAAGAAGGCAGGAACCTTTCTGGAATGGAAAAGAAGACTCCTCTCTTCAAATTATTATAACTCTGAAAATTATAGGGCTTCCAGGCAAATATGTAGGAAATGGAATAACAGTTCTTTGCTATAAGATCTATAGATATCCGAAGAGAACAAAAACCAAAACAATAACAGCAGTTTCCCCTTGGTGTCATTGTGACCACGGCCGACAGCAGGTGCCGGCGGCTCCCTGGCGGTGGGCAGGAGGCACTCTGGTGCGAGCTGCAACTCCCTTGGGGCGGCGGGGGCTCCAACAGGAGGGAGACGGGGCGGCTCCCCCGGGTACGTGCGCGGCCGCGCGGGTCCCAGCCAGCGGCACAGCCGGGTGCCTCTCCCTTGCAAGCAATGTTCTTACAAGCAGGTGGCAGGGAGAACTCCACAGCAGCACCAAGCTGCTGCACAGGAGAAGTCCAGAAGTCCATCACCAAAACCATCTCTGCTCCCAGTGGGGGAAAGACTGCCCACCTCCAGCTAAGAACTGCCAAATCCTCGTTCTGGATCCCGCGGCTCAGCCCCCACAACCCGCCAGAGCAATTGGCTACTCCTTTTGTTTCTTAATCACTGTTTGTTAACCTAGAAAGCCAATCTCTCCCCTCTTTTCAGTGTCTCCCTGACGACAATGGGAAGAAATTCCCCGAGAAACCTAACACACAACAGTATCATAGCCATCATTGTACTTCATTCAAGGCTTTTGTGGATTTTTTGTAGGCTTGGGCTAGAAAATAGATTAAATTTTGTTAGACACAGAATGAAACGTGAATGTTGCAGACATCTCCCAGATCATCCCTGGGAAATCTGATTTGATCACCTTTTCCCCTGACTTCTGGTGGAGCAGCCTCCAGATAGGAGGAGGGTGTGATGCCTTTCATGAAAATTGCCATCCAACAGCAAGGAGTATCACAAGTGGTTTGTGTACAACTCCTACGCTAATCAAGGCATTCTCCTGGATAGAAGGGCTCACCGTGTCTCAGGCAGACAGACGACTGCTGGACTTCCAAATGAGCAAGATAAACAGCATATTTTCAACTGCAATCCAAAGAACCTTCAATCTGCTATAGAAATAAGACCATAAATTATAGTGGAAAGGAGTCTTAGCAGGAAATATGGGTTGCTTTGTCCAAAAATAACACCAATAGCACATGAAAAAAAAAGCACTTGATAGGAGGGGGGAGTACTAGTTGAGATATGGATTTTTGACTCCTTTTTTACTCATCAGATTTAAGTTGGAATATTGACAGAATGAGGAACGCTTTACCATTTGGGAGCAGCTTGAAGTCTTGAATCATCAGGGAACAGTTGGACATTCCATTGAGACATTGCTCTCTGGGCTGATCAGAGAGAACTTCTTGCCAAAGAAATGAACACAAATCTTTGGAGACAATTCATTCTTTATATAATCCAATTATGTAGTTTGTTTTTTTTTTTTTTTTTGCCTTACAACCTGTTACATTGCTCTGCATTTTACTCCAAATACAAGGGGACCCATTTGCTGTAGCCTGCTTTGCCTGGTTGCTCTTCCTAAAGCTTTTCCCAGTAGTGGGACACAAGAATCTTTCTTACAGATGTGGCATTAGATACAAAAAAGGCACTGAGTTAGATGTGGCAAATCCTAGTATATTACCTGAATCCATTTCTTAGAAAGAAATGATGTCCTTTATGTACATGGAGTGCAACATATGGACAATTCCATCTCTGACTTGTGGCATCCTGTTGCATTCAAATTCACATCACTATTATATAAGAGCAAGTGGTCTTTAGTCTTTCTCTGTTGCCAAGTTGTTTTTTCCTGAAATACTCTCTGCCTTTGAAATGGCAATCATAAGATATTCATGAGATAGATGAGAGAAAAGTCCTATTAGTATCAGGACATATTCTAATGAAAATCCTTGCCCAGGTGATGTTCCCACAAAGCTGTGACTGAAATCGTTACTTGTCATTCCTTCTCCAGTTCTTTGATCATTGAAGCCATTTACAATATTAATAATTTATTTATAATTTTTTGTTCATCTTTGCTCAGATGAAAAGGAAGAGATACAATCTTCTCCATTACAAATGTGTATTTCTGGATTGATTTTCCTCAGAAAATTATTTGAACTCTTTTTAGAAAGGCAAGCGGGAAGGGATTTAGATTTCTGCATTGAGAAAAGAAATGTGAGGTACTGAGTTGTTATGAATTAGCCTAATTTGATTTAAGCAGATTTTAAGAGTGGAAATTAGGACCTGGCATCTTTTTTCTTCCTCAGATGTAATGTAAGATAGAAATGGTAAATATTTTTAAAAATCTGATTTGGTACAACAGAGATGCTGACAAAATTATTCCTTAGTCATGCTGCTTATTATTATGTATGGTTTTAATATCACAGGGAAAAAAACCCTCCTACTTATTTTATTAATCTTTCAAGTTCCAGAAAATGAACCATAACTGTTGTTATTCAACCAGTTTCTCTTCATGGGAAACCTTGAGCACTTCAATCAACTTCCTTCCAGCACCAGTTTTTAAATCTGCAAAAACACATTTCTCTACCTCAGAGCAAAGAGCTAGACTTAAGAAAGATCACCTCCTCAGCTCCAGAAGGATTATTTGGGGAATTTTATTTTTTTTTTAAATCCTGGACAATGTTTAAAATTAAAGTGCTTTGAGCAATATTATTAACAAGATCAATACCGAGGTGCCAGAGTGGAAAGGACTGTAAGAATTGTGTGAAATACTCTGTTGTGTTAGTGTCTGCCTAACTCCCATGATGACTCAATTTATAGAGGCAAAATTACTCATCCCATAGCAATATGTTTGGCACAAGAATGAGAAATTCATGCTTCTGTAACCAAATGCTCTGGTGAGCAGCAGAGGCATTGGGAAGGCTCATCTGAGTGATTTTTTCCTTGGCTTCACTTTGGCACCCATCTCCAGCTCCTGCTGAGCCCATATTAAATGGAGCAAAAAATCAAACTGTTTCATATTGATTTCAAAGGAGGCCAGTTTTCACAGCTCCTTGGTAATTTCTAACAAGCTGTGCCTACAGCAAGTCCCTTCTCGGTCTGGCACAGCTGGTGTCAGCTCTTCTCCCAAAAAGTAGTAGCCTGTGACTGACGATGTATAACATGAAATACTGCTCTTTTTTTTTTCTCTTGGTTTTCCTTGCTTGATGCAAAGCACACTCTAGGTCCCTTTGTTCTTCACAAGAATGGAGATAAATCATCTTTTTAATGAAAGGCAGGCTTGAATGGCCTCCCTCTGAGATGAGCAAAGATGACTGCAGAGTGAATTGCAGGAGTGGTGGGCAAGTGGTCTGGTTTGTTTCCTCCTTGCTATTTGCTTTTATATTATGAAGGACATATTTGGGACTATGCATGGCAAGTCTCAGCCGGGTTGAAATCAGTGTTTTCACCTACTGAACATCAGCCTCTGCTGAGGATCAGCATTCAGCACTGCCACCAGGCCATTCACAGCACATTAATTAATCTGGAGATCCAGTCAATACACCTCGTGATCCTGGCAGTACTGCAGTGCCAGGCTTGGGCCATCTCATCCTGAATGCAGCCTGACATTTCATGCCAACACACCAAGAACCCAGACCTCTTCCCATGCTGATGGGTAATGCAGGCACTTGGCAGAGCCTGTTGTGACCAAGACAGCTCTTTGTGGAACTTCAGAAGACCTTTTGTAAATGTGGTCTGCAGTTCCTGCCAGCTTTCTTCCTGTTGCCTGGTTGGCCTTAGCTGCTGCCTAAGGGCAAAGAATCCAACACCAGCCTGTCAGCGAGTAGCTGAAGGTGTTTTCTGTATTTGTCATGCATGTGCATTATTTGGTGTCATAGAATGCTGTGGATTGGAAAGGACTTTAGAGACCATCTAAGTCCAACCTCCCTGCTATAGGCAGGGACACCTTCCACTAGAACCAGGTTGCTCCAAGCCCTGTCCAAACTGGCCTTGAACACTTCCAGGAATGGGGCAGCCACAGCTTCTCTGGGTAACCTGTGCCAGGGCCTCACCACCCTCACAGGGAAGAATTTCTTCCTAACATCTAATCCAAAATCACTCTTTATAAGTTTAAAACCATTTTCCCTTTTCCTATCACTATATGCTCATATAAAAAAGCTGCTCTCCCTCTATTATAAGCCTAATTTCATCACTGGAAACTCTAAGCTCTCCTTGGAGCCTTCTCTTCTCCAGGCTAAACACCCCCAGCTCTCTCAGTTTATCTCCAAAGCAGAAATTCTCCAACCCTTGGAGCATCTCTGTGTCCCTTCTCTGGACCTGCTCTAACATGTCCATGTCATTCTTATGCTGGAGACCCCAGAGCTGGATGCAGAACTCCAGGCAGGGTCTCATGAAGGCAGAGCAAAGGGAAAGATTCACGTTCCTTTGACCTTCTGACCCACCTCTCTTTTGGTGCAACCCAAACCTATCTGTGCACCATTCCCAGAGTCACTGCAATACTGGGGCAATGCATGAAGCAGAGAGAGCAAGCTCCAGGTCCAACTCACATGCCCCAAAGTTTGTTTAGTATAAAACCCTCTCATCAAGGGCATATCAGATATTAAAGTCCCCCCAACAGATACTGCACTTGGCCAACACCAGCAGAGCAAATCCATCCTTTCTTTATGCATGGTTCCTTCAAAGAGTGTAGATGACCTAGCTGGTGGCACTACTGATCATTGTCTTGTTATTTCTTAGCCTGGAGCTTGTGAAAGGAAAAGGCTACAGTAAAGTCACTTCAGTTCTCCTGCTCATCTTTGGGGCTTTTCATACAGCACCAAGTTCTGTCTCTTGTTGGGATGGGACCAATTAATGGGAAATTTTGGATGTAACCCAAGGAGCACTTTGGTCTTTCTTGTCTCAGGCTAAGATGCTATCATGTCTGCAGCATCAGCTGCCTGAAACCAACCCCCCAGCCCCAACAACTAGCACCACAAACCAAAGCAAGTCCCTGGTGCCATCAACATTTAAAGACTCCTTCAGAACCATAAAGTACTGCATTATCAGCTGTGATGCACATGTCATCATTCGAGGTTTGCAATAGGGTAATTGAGATCCAAGCTCAGAGGCAGATCTTCCACATTCTATGTGTCAATGACCTTGAGAAATGTGAAGTTTTTAACAGCAGGTAGCAGCTACTGGAGGTTTTTCTGTTAACACAGAAAAAAATGGTACAGGAGGAGTGAAATTATTGCTCTAAAATGGACTGCCTCCATTCATGTACTGGCTGATACATCCATCCATCCATATTCTGCAATGCCTGCTCCTTCTCCTCATACAGTTGCATTTCCATTTGGCTTTGCTCCCCAGTGTAAATCAGTCAGAGTCTGGCACAGTGCTGGTGTCAGATGTCAGCCTGGTGCTTGGTTTCAGCCCAGCTCCTCAAAGTTTACCATAAATAAAGACATAGGGAGGCAGCAGGTGGGCGTCATTTCTTCCCCAGACCCTTGGCAGCTACCTGGGACTCTTGTGAGAGGGTCTTCAAATAGCGTTGGAAAAACCCTCCATATAACTACAATAATTTAAATAAGTAACTAGCCTAGAGAGTATCAGAAAGCACACAATCAAGATAGCAGTGCTCAAAGGTAATCTAAAATAGAATTAAGATGCATTAGAGTTTCTGTGTTTTGCTTGTTGCTTTGTTCTGTGCCGGTTTGGGGTTGGATGGGAGGTTTATTCCATAGGGGAAACCCAGAGTATGACTTGAGTCTGGGAGGTCAGAAGGCATATTATGAGTTTCTCTTTTCTGCTCTCTCTTCTTCACAATGTTTTTTTTTTCCATTAAGAAATAAAAGAGCCTGAGGAACAACACCTCTTTCCTCTCCATGAAGCTATCATGTTTTCCCTTTCCCACCAGCAATAAACTCTCTTTTTTTCCCCCATAGGAAATTAGAAAAGAAAAATTCAGAATAGTTGAATTGGAGCAAACAAAAAAGTAGATTTTCTTTCCATAGAAAATATGTTTTTAGTCCCCCCAAAAGGTCTGATAACTATTTTACCACCCTCTTTGCAATTAAATCCTTTTTTTCTTTGAGTTAATCACCACACCTTGTTCCACTCTGAGTATTTCCTAGCAGAGTATGACCACCACATAGCTTTGTTGCTCCTTTTCCAAACTCACAGAAGACCTGGTGTGATAGAAATCTCACCTGCTAATCTGTAGCAGATCACTGCGAAAGGAAAGTTATCCCCACCACAAACCTAGCCTATCAGGAGCTGTTCTTACAGCAAAGCCGAGTGCGAAGGTTTCTGTCCTGCTTTGTGCCTCAAATGGGGTAGCAGATGTGGAGAACCTCTGCAAGGTTATCTGACTGCTCATGTCTGGGTGTCATATGTATGGTCTCTGCTCCATCACCCTGTCCATGCTCTCCAGGAGAAGTGCATAGTTTAGCAGAAGACATGTGCCTTCTTCTGTGCATTGAGCACCAATAGCATTGTAGCCTTTCTCCACCATCATTCCCCAGTGCCTCCACCTACCCAGTAGCCCATCAGTAATCCCCTGACTGCTCCTGAGGACAGCCACCAGGGATGTGCTGCAGGGAAAGGGAGCAATGCTATTTCCATAGAATCAGCAAATAGTTTGGGTTCAAAGAGGTCTTCAATAGCATCTTGTTTTAACCCTCCTGCCATGGGCAGGGACACCTTCCACTATCCTAGGTTGCTCCAAGCCACATCCAACCTGGCCTTGAACACTTCCAGGGATGGGACAGCCACAGCTTCTCTGGGCAACCTGTGCCAGGGTCTCCTCACACTCGCAGACAGGAATTTCTTCACAATATCCCACTTAACCCTGTCCTCTGGCAGTGGGAAGCCATTCTCCCTTGTTCTATCGCTCTAGGCCCTTGTCCAGAGTCCCTCTCCAGCTGTCATGGAGCCCCTTTAGGCACTGACAGGGGCTCTAAGATCTGCCTGGAGCCTTCTCTTCTCCAGGCTGAGCAGCCTCAGTCTTTTACTGTCATCCCAGTGTCTCTGCAGGGCTAAGGGAAGGCTGGTGGTGACACTGATTTTCTGACCTCCAGAAAGTAGACTGGAGACTAATTTCCCACCAAATAACACTGTGATCCTGTGATTATTTTTGGATACAGATATGCAGGTTGATAATCTTTAATTTGAGCCATAGGACTGACACACTTATCACAACATCCTGCCGAGGGTAATTTATTTGAAGGAGAGAAGAATTATATTGTGGAGTAAGGAATGGGGCAGAAGATGGCAGTTGCCTGGCTTTTCCAGGCAGGGAAGTTAAGGAAGAGGCTAAACTCATTTTCTAGCAGTAGCTGAGGGATAGGAGAACTGAATATCTATAACATAATGGCTTTGCCAGCCACAGGTTTGTATTCTTATAACTCTTTTGCAGTTGAACATTCCGGTATTATATGTGGTTGACACAGATGTAAAAGTTATTGATTAACCCACTAAACTCCTCTCTCTATTTCAGCCTTTTCTTTGTTGCACTTCAGGATTTTTTTGCCTTGCTCTGTTTATTCAGCTAGCTTCAGTTTTGGATAAATTTTCTCTGTTTCTTGCCACAAATACATCCCTGTTTAAATGTCAGGACTGACTATTTAGAAGATTATCAGCCTCAGGAAAAAATTCATCATACTAATATAATTCATCGTAATAATATACCATGACCTTGGCACATTCTCACCATGGTAGTGGACACTTATGCAGATAAGAAGAGCATCAGGAAATAAAATAATTAGCTTTTACGATACAAAGAAAAACATTCTAAGATTCTGAAGGGAGGTAAATCTTCAATCTCTAGTACAATTCTGATGTAAAACTCCACTTGCCTTTTTTACTCTTTTTGTTTTAATGTGTCATGCTTTTTCTCTGAGGGAGGTGGAAGGATTTCTGAACAGACAGACCAAAAATTAAAATACTAGAGCTTTCCTTTCAGAAGAGAAAAACTCAGAACAGTTGAGTAGAAACAAACAAAGAAGAGTGGATTTTCTTTTTCCATTGAAAAGATATTTTTAGTCCCCCCAAAAGGTCTGATGAAGCAATATTTGTCCATGTCTGCTCTGGGATTTTGTCAATATTTGCTGCAAGTTAGAAAGAGATTCCTTCTATTGATTCACATTTGCTTATTCTGGATTTTTCGCAGTTTTCCCAACACGTTTGTTCTTTGCCAGAGTCTGAGACAGGACATGGGATTGCTCAGGGTTCTGATCCATTCCTGGCAGCCCCTCTCACTATAGCTCAGTTTCCATGGCACAGTCAGGAGGCCAAAACAGGGTCCTGCTGGGGTAGGGTGGATTGAAATGTGAAGGAGGGCTCTGGATGTGCCCAGCTGAGAGCAGAGCTCAGTCCACACAGCTCTTGGGTGGAAAGTAAAGTCTTGTTCCCACTTCAAAGCACCTGGCTGGACCTGATGGCTGGACTGGGCACTGAATTCCCCATCTGCATCCTCCCAAGTCCACTAACCTTGTGTCAAGACAATAATTTATGATATATACCAGGAAGGAATTCAGCATTAGAAATGCCCTCATCCATGGATTATTTCTTTCATCTCCCACATCTTTTGGCATCATTCTCTTCCATCCTGTTGGTGCTTAGAGGCTCCAGAGCATAAACAGAAGTACAACTATAAGAGCTGGAAAAGAAACAGAATGAGTTTTGCTGATCTTAGTGCAGAAGACAGGCTTGAGACATCTGCCTGGAAAGTCTTTTGAGAAAATATCCACTGTCTATGCCCCTTTTTTAATACTCTTCATCTGGATAAAAGAAAGTTCCATCTCTTTTTCAAAAACAAGAAAGCATTCAGCAGTTAGCAGAAAGTCAAAATGAATTTATCTGTGAGGAAATAATATATCTTACATGTATGACCAATTTACATCCCAGAGTTTGTGTGGTCATTGGACTGTGGGCTGCAGTTCCTTCCTGTGTTTGCACAGGAATATGTGAATATGGAGAGACACACATTAGAACATCTTGGAGCTGGTTTATTTCCTCTGACCTGACCAAGAGAAAGCCCTGCTTTGAGCATCCCCATGCTCTTTGGTAATGAAATACACAGTTTAATTTGGTGGCCTAGAGAAGACCTTAGATTTGGGGATCTTAATACAAAACAGGTTGGTCTGGCATGAAGAGGGGGAGGTGAGTGTAGCACAGAAGTCAGGGAGCTCCTCAGGTAGGGAATAAATACCAGTGGAAGCACATGATGAGTCTCTCTTCCCTCCCTGGCTGCATTCAGTACAGCTCAGTGGCATCCAGATCCAACCAAGTGCCCTCTTTGGTATAACCACTGTAAATCTTTGATTGATTTAGGCTGTGAGGCTCTGGACTATTTCAGAATCCCCAAATGATGATGTCCTTTTTGGTGCCTCTCAACATCACCCATATGAAGCAAGACTTGTCCTCTTTAGGATTTCAGAGAAAGAGGATGAGCCCTATTGGCAAAGGTCCTGGGCTGAGAAAGAAATCAGGGGAAGTATAAATGAAGATGTGTGTGAAGAAAGGTATCTGGGAGTTTAGGTGAAGGAGGTCAGCCAGAGCACCTCATCTGAGGATGCACCTCTGGAGTATGTCCAATTCAGTAAACTATGGAACCTCCTTCATTGTTGTCACTGTCTTAAAAGTGTATCTTGAATCTGGCTTCGATGACTGCTCTTGGGGATAACATTTAGGGTTTGCATAGGGGATGACTGATGCTGAGATGTGAGTGGCTAGTAGTGAACACCTGGTCCTACAGCAGAGTCACACTCACAGGATGGAGGAAATGCTTAGTGGGGCAATGCCTGGCACAGAAAGAATCAGGGGCAGAGGTAGGAAGAGAAAGAAACTCATGCCTTATATTTGCTGCACCTCAGGCAGATTTTTACTTGGTGAGTATCTCAAAAACTCCACTTTGTTCAATTTCCTTATAAAAAAAAGGTTTGCAGCATTTATTTATGCAATAGATTTTCACAACTCACATTACAAAATTATGAGGTGGCCTGGTTGTCAAGATTGTCTCCCTTCATATCGCTTTTCACATTTGCCTTTCCTGTCTCTTCAGCTTTGGGGATAGCTAAGGAAATTCCCACTACAAGTCAATGCACAGGGTGTAATACCCTCCCTGCTGCTGTTGTGGGCCTCAGATATGCACCATCAATACTTACCCTGGGAAAAAAGTAAGACTGAGAAAGATGCAGAAAGATTTTAATGGGGACTGTAAAAGGGGGGAGACCTCACCATCCCAAAAAGCAAGGGGTGACTGTGTCCCACTCGTCTATGGTGACACCAACAAGCTGTGAAGTGCTTTAGAGGAGATGCTTCTCAGCCAACTCCAACACAAGGTCCAAACCTTCAGCCAGGGTAAATGCATGTGACTCTATGACATGGGAGACGTTGAGAGCTATAAAGCATCTGGGGTCTAGGCTCAAGTTTCCCAGGAGTGAGAGCTGGAAAAGACCTGGGAGAGTTTCAATCCATTTGTCTTGCTGAGGCAGAATTGCCCACGGTGTATTTTCTACTGGTCTTATTTTAAAAGCAAGAGGTTGTTCTCCAAGGTGCTTTTGGGGGATTCTTTACAGCTTGTCTTGTCAAGGCTTTTGAAACAGATGAACACAGTAAAGGCAATGACTGGGAAACCAATCAAGCTCCTTATGTGTGGAAACATGAAATTGGACCCACCATGAATGATCCTTTCAGGGACCAAATCCCATTGCCCTCCCATATCCATGCTGGGTTTGAAACTAGTAGTTTTCTTTAATTTTTCTTGTGTATGGTCCAACTGTCCCATGTCTCCTTGTTTCTTCCTATTACAGCTTGACATTGAGTACTCCAAGGTCCAGGCTGCAGAAGGAAAGACAGACTTTTTTGGGTTTTAAGCATTATAAAGACAAATATGGCCACAAACATGGTTCCACTCAGCACTTGCTAACCCTTCTGAGCAGATGCAGTGGTGGCCATGGAAAGGCTCTGCAGTCAGTGAGGAAAGAAGCTTTCTTTTCTTCTCTGCAAGAAAATCTGCATTGCAGATCTATGGTATTCATGCAAAAATCTGTGCCAAGCCACGTTGGCTTTGGGCAGTAGGGGTTTCAGCCTTCAGTTCTGGTTGTTAGTGCTGCATTAGACTCCAGAAGCTGGATCCAGGTTGTATTGGGGTGGAAGATTGAGGACTTGTGGTGGTTCACATTAACTGAAAGAAGCCATATGGGGATGCCAACCAAAAAAACCCAAACACTTGAACCAAAAAACCCAAACAACTTCCCTCCCTCTTTCTCCTCTCCCTCCCCCCCCCTCAAAAAATTTGTATTAGGAGGTCTGCAAATGAAAGTGTGACAGGGAAAAAATGGCTATCCTGTGGATTCATTAAGGAATGTAATGGAAAACCAGGGGGATTTGAAAGGACCCTGGGTTTGGCTCCATCATATTAATCAATAGCTAGTTTTGGCCTCCTGTAGCCTCCTTGACTGCAAAACAACTCAAAGGGTTTCTTTCTCATGCACAAATGTCACTTTGTTCATCAGTCAAAGGCAACTTTCTTGTGAGCCTGTTGTACAGAGAGATCTGGAGAAGAGACCAAATAAGAAGAAACCAGACAGCAAGAATGTGAGGATCTTCCCCTGGAAATAGCCTGAAGGACCAGTGTGAGACCAATTTTTCAAAGGGCCACTTGATTTGGCAGTCTGCATTAGGGCTGCTTTTGTAAGGTTAAAATGGAAGTTTTGAAACCATCAGAAGACAAGTCTTGAGTTTGTGCCGAAATAGTGGTGGAAAATGGTGGCATAATTGTTCCTAAAATACCCTGATTTTTTTTTTCCAAACTAAGTTGGATGGATCATTTGGAGAAGCAGACACATTTTTAGATACTTGTCAGCTCTCGAAAGGTGTGACACAATTCTTTGCAATCCAGTTTTCTTTTGAAGGCTTGCATGGGAAAGTTATAAATGAAAGCATAATTCCAGATCAATGAATTTCTGTTGTTTTTGTGAATGTGTGTCCTCTACTCATATGGATATATGGCTGCTTTTTTTATGTTGCTTTGGATCCAGTTTCTGCTGAAATTGTGTGAATGTGTTTGGAAAGATCTTCTGGGGGCAGAAAGTGTGGGGATAAAAGCCCTTCCTGCAGGAACAGCAAACAGTTATGCTGCTGATCGAATGCACAGCAGATGGGTACACTCAGTTTTGGGATCTCCACCGCATCACTAAGTGCTGCCCTGCTGGTGTGATTCAAAGCTGAAGCCTTGGCTGCTGTCAGGGGCCACAGCAGGGTCCTGATGAAATCCAAAACTAGGCAATGAAAATTTTGGAAGCCACAAAATATTGCTCCTGTAGATCCAGCTGAGCCTGGGCCCAAGCTGATGGAGCCAGGACTGCATCCCACCAGAGCAGCCATGGCTTTCTAAGTCCCAGTGTGCAGGTCCATGCAGGCCATGTACCAAATGACCTCCTGCACCATAAATGTGCCAGACTGTCCAATTTCTGCTTGGTGTCCCACCAGCAGCACATAACAGCTGGTTGGGGTGACACATCAGCCTGGTCAGGTTCTTTTGCACATTACTGATTTCTGTAGAAATTTCAAAATCTCTATCCCATCACTTTTCAGGTCACCCAGCTCCTCTTTGCTGCCCTCATCTGCTCTGGTGCTCCATCACCTCTCCAATTCACTTCTATGCTGGGGAGACATCACCACATGGTGAGCCTGGGGTGGCATATCCCATGGGGCTTTCCTGGCACCTTCTGATGATTAAATGTTTTCCTCTATTCCTTTTGCTTCCAGATGAGGGTGAGAGATTAACTGAGTTTCAGGACCTGGTTTTAATGGGGTATGTGAAATAACCAGGGACTGGGTGTTTGTGGGTTGTATGTTTTAGCAATCATGCTTGATGATCAAAGCATGAGGAGCATGGTGGGGTTTATATACAGCAGGGTCCTTCCTGACATCTCCAAACTGAGCCATACAAAGTATTACTATCTTCCAGTTTTATTATACCTTTACTAACCTTGAGGGCTTGGTTTTCCCTCTTTCTCC
>VZRX01001031.1:0-61422 GCA_013398075.1 Notiomystis cincta
TTCCCTTCTTCCCTTCCTTCTTTCATTTCTTTCCTTTTATAAACCAGTCATAAAATGACCAATGGTATGACTGAAATAATTATTTCTAACTTAGCAGAGGAAATTAATAATAACAATGGGGAGTGGGGGAGAAGTGTTTAAAAGTATGTATATCTACTTTACCCAGTGTGCCACCTCCTGTCAGGAGGGAGAGTGTGACTGGTTTATAATTTCTGAGAAATGACAACATAGAACCCTGTTGAGGTCTGTTTTCACCCTGCCTCTGCTGCCTGCAGTCTTTGCTGTGCTCTCCTGACGAGGTGTTTTGTCTTTTTGGCTTTATTCATATCATAAGCTGTGCAGGAAAATGAACTGAAGCTTTTGAAAGTAATAGCTCCTATTAGCAATGACACCAAGAGGTCACCTGCTGGATGCTTCCCTTCCTCCTGATAGTGGGGAGGCAGAAAATACCTTGCAACCAGGCCAATGCACAGCACATCCATCCTGCAGGTTTGGTTTTGCAGGAGGTCTGAGTTCTGTTGCTAGTGCAATATTATTTTCACCATGGTCAATCTTCAGCTTTACTTGTACATGGGAGAAATCAATCTGACTTACACAGAAACTTTCAAAGCACTCACTTTAATAAATGCTGCATACTCAGCTAAGTTTCCTTCCAAGGGTTTTGAAAGTTCTCACCTGCAGATTGTATAATGAAGTGAGAGCTATATGCAGGCTGTCAGATGTGGCCATGAAAATGGCCAAGGATTGGTATCCTAAAACTGCTTAACAGGCAGCTCATGGATTGAAACTTTGTTTGCTAGGTGTTGTGCTCCACATGAGGTGTTCCAAAGGCCAAGCAGGGCTTTCCTTGGCACTGCAGAACATGGGAGCCCTCAGCTGTGGCAGAAGTCGGGCCACAGGGGCACCTTGTAGGTCCTTTCCTGGCATCACCATTGCCCTGGCCACATGCAGGCAGCATGCAGAAATTACCTCCCAAGAAACCTTCACCCTCTGGTGCTCGTGCTCTCCCTGCACCCCCGCCAAACCTGCTCTCAGCACCCTGCTCCTGTCAGGGGAAAGATGCCCAAATCCTCAAAAGCAATCCTACCATGCTCTGACTGAGTGGGAAAAGCAGTCACAGGCTTTCTGGAGCTTGTTGACAGGACTGTTCTGGGGATCTGTTTACTGGGAAGCTTATGGAGATATCATTGCATCCATCGCCAGGATGATGAAGCCTCTACTTCCCCCTCCACAAAAAATAAAACTTCCACCTTTGCTGAAGTCCATGGCTCCTGCCATGGAGATTTTCCAGGTGTCTTCTCACAGGCATGACCCAGGCTCTGCTGTGCACATATTTCAATTCTGCTGTGTCACTGCCTTTGCTAAAAGCACCTCTTTTTCCTTTGTTTTACTCTTCATTCTGCAGGCTATTCCTTTTGCTTACCCTGTCTCTAACACTGCTTTCTACTAGTCTGAAGTAAAAATAAATTTTCCAGAAATTGAAACCGTTTTGACCTTGCCTCACCCACTTGTATATTCCAAAACCTTCCAGGACAGTATTTAATGCTTGCTTGAAACTCTTATGTCTTTTTATCCCAGCATCCACTATCTGGCAGAGACATTTTTGTCTGCTCAAATTCTCACTGCTGTTTTCTCTCTGTTTTCTTCCAAAACATTCACAGCATCAAAAGAGGCTATCAAGCTGCAGTGATCCCTGTGACTCCTGCAAGGAAAGATGCTGCAGCTTCTGTAGCATCGTGCTGTTTCCATTGAGTGGGATGGACAGCAGAGAGAGGTTTTTTTCAGTGTCCAGTTACTGTGTAGCAGCCCTGGCTCTGATGTACCTACAGAGGTTACAGAGGATGCAGAGCATCCAATGGGCTTGGCAAGTAAAAACCTCTTCAAGGACAGCTTTAAACTGCAGTAATACAGCCTTCCTGGCCTTATTCTGTATTTTGGCTTCAAAAGAGGGCGGTGTGCTGAGCATACTGGAGACACAGCTCTTCCCAAAGCATTGTTAAAATGCAGGTATTTCATCCCGTGCAAAGAGCGGGGCAGTGAGTAATGTGGATGTTTGTAGAGGGAAAAGATAATGAAATTGGCAGCCTGTGTTACATACTCCCAGTAGTCTCCACACCGTGGTGTCCAAACAGGGGGGTTAGAAAAATAAAGACAGATGGCAATGGTATCTCTCAGCCCACTGAGGTGTAAATATGGGATACAGGGACCTAGAACAACAACAACAACAAAAAATTAGACAAGAAAATAATGAGCACCAGAAGTCTCAAATGCTGTACAGTTATTGCAAATACTAGTTGCATTTCAGGTGTGGCACCATTTCTCCAGCCTCTCCTTCACAGATCTGCAGTTATGGTATCTGCAACAAACAGCAAGGTGACAGCAGCAAAGCAGGGTGAGCAGGAGGAACCCACTGTGAAAGGACCTTGTACAAGTTTTAATTTCATAGCCTGGCACAGGAAGGAAATGTGAAGAAATGCACTGACATATCTGCATGACTCCAACACTGTGTGAAAAGAGAAAGTGGAGTTATGAGTGTCATATTAATTTTGGCTTATGTTGACATGTTTACTTGTGGTAGAGGCGTTACATCAGACCGGTATTTTGAAATCAAGTGCTGCAACACCTGTAGGCGAAATGAAGTAATTTCAGAGCAAATCCACAGTCTTATCTCAAAGGTAGCTTGATTGGGTGGCTGTCACAAGGATAAACCTGAATCCTAATGCTGTTTTTCAGTTCTCCCTACTAGAAAGTCTGAAGCACTTCAGCAGCACATACTGCACTAAGATAAATTTCTGGGCCCAGGAAACTCATCCAATAAATTTTTGTGTGCAAAATGCAGCTCACTGAAGACTCCCAAATCCTTCTAAGGGAACATGCTTCTCCCACGCAGGACTCAGCCCCTACTCCCCCCCTCTGAATCCAAACATTTCTAATGCCTTGAGGCAGAACAACAATGCCTTGGAAAGCTCCTGCTTTTATGGTGTTCACTGACAAGGAATCTGACCCAATCCACCAGCAGCTTGCTCAGCACTGCAAGCATCAAGTTTGCCCTTCTCTTACCCCTGGGAAGCCAAGAAAGAGATAAAAGGACTTTCCTGTGGAAAGAACCTGGATGGAACATTCTGGCTATTGAGGTTGTTGTTTTCCTACAAGCCTAAGAGGACAAAATGTGAGAATGACTAAAGCAGTGAGGGTGGTCATTAGTGCAACCTCCCTGTTGGGAAGGACACCCCCTTTGCCTTTCTTCTTGACCTCTCTCTGAACGCCTTGGTCAGCTGAGCCGCACCACCAAGACAGAACGAAGGCTGCCACAAGACCCTGCTCCCCAAGGTGGATGGATCCTCTCTCACTGGGATGGGACAGCCTTCTCAGGGCTGTGTTCCCCCTTGCTGTCACCCCTGTTATGGGCACGTGCACCATGAGAGCACAGCAATCGCTCTCAGGCAGGAGAGCGCGTGAACGCTTTTTCTGTAATAAAGTGGTTGCTATAATAACATAACTGGAGCAGTGTTCTCCAGGCAGCCTGGGGTGGTTTTGCTTGTTTGTTTTTCTTACATAAATTGAAATGTGTTTCAACTTCAGGATTTAATTTCCCCCCACTCTCCTGCAGCATTTACAGCTAAATGCAAGAGGGGAAGGATAAACCTGAAATGGGGAATCTGGTTTCAAGAGGTTCACGCCTGACAGTGAGTCACAAAATGTGGGCATTCAATCCATGTGGAACATTGACACAGCTCCTGTGCCCCAATGGACTATTTTGATCTTAGGTGTCACCTCTCTCCAGGTTCACACACTTGTCCAGACCCCTCTCCTGACTTCCTGCAGAGCTATAGTAAGAGGTGTAGGAAATGTGAGAGACAAAGCTACCTTAGATATTCCTACCTTGCATAATCAAAGAGCATGTTGAATGCAAGCTAGGCACAGGAACCCATGGGGAAAGAAGCTTCCACCCAGCTGTGATGAGGGATTTGCTTTGCATGACTTCTTTGCTTGCTTTCTTCTTCTACTTCTTCCTCACTTATTGAACAATAACTGGTTTGTTTTGGTTTTTCACCTTGACCCCAAATTTTCCTTGCTTTTGCCCTCCCTTCTTCCCCATCTCACTGGAGAGGAAGGAAAGCAGGTGAGCAGCTGGTGTGATGCTTAGCTGCCCACTGGGGTTAACCCACAAGAGGAGAGCACTCAATAAAAAAGGGATGCATCTGTCTGTTTTAGCAGAGAGATGGGGTACACTGAGGGAGGGAGGTTTTTATATCACGTCTGATTTTGGCAGTGACAAGTGAGAGACATCACAGCACTTTTCTAACGTTTTATTCAGCTGACTTAATGTGGAAGAGCAGCAAAAAGAGAAAATGACCCTGTTTTGGGTGCCCCACTGGGGACACAGTATTCCTGACACCAAGTCCTATTGGCATCCTGTTCTTTAGGGAGCGTGACACACTGGCCCACATGACCACACCCAAAGAAATGCTCTCCAATGTGGTGCAAGCTCTGCGATACCTGGACTCCCATCTTCCAAATGGCAGCCATGTGATTTTAACAGGCTTGGTGGATGGTCGCTTCCTCTGGGACAACCTGCATGACAGATACCATCCTCTAGGTAAGTATGAGGTGTTGTGGGGTTCCTCCTGGTTGTCTGCCCATTCATGTTACCTTCTCTCCTTAAAAAATCTATGACTCCATTGATGATTTCAAGCAAACCTGACAGAGTGGAGGAGATCTGAGAAATATGAGTCAGATATTGGCTGTGCTGCAGAAGTAGGAATGACAGCTCTTACCATCTCCAGTACAGGACAGGTCAGACCCCTATTCTGCCTGGTTCCTCCACCAGCCATACCCACCCAGCTCCAAATCTTGTTCAACACATGTTGTGGATATGTAAACAAGCTGTTCTACCTCACTCTTGGCCCAAAATTGTGGAGAACCTGCCTGCACTTCATTCTCATTGTTGTTACAGGTGGAAATGGGTATTTAGTTGACACACTGACTGGTGGATGTTGTGGTGAAACTGGATGTGGACCAAGACAGATTAAGTCAGAGGGTTGCAAAAGTCTGGTTTTATATTAGAGAAATAAATTTTGTGCCAGTGGTGGGTGCCTGGCACCTCCTACACTACCTTTATGTGATGATTGAAACCACACACCATGTGCAGGCATGTTTTGGGACTTTCTCTCAGAGTGTAGTTACTGTAAAGTGCTTTGTGGAATTTTTTCCAGAGATTTGGTGGCTGCCTTTGGGAGCCTGTCATCTCAGGGTGTGAATGACACTGTACCTCTGACCATTAACATATTGCTTGCTCCTTGGCTTTCTAGACCAAAACCATGTACTTATTTGTATTTGGGTAAAGGAATCTTTTTTGCATATAACAAGCAGAAAGTTGTCATAATAGCTCTCACCAGCAAAGACAGAGAGAAGCAAAATTACATCATTAAAATGGTAGATTACAACTTCAGATGATTTTGGCAACTACTGGGTAACATAGCTTGCAGCACACCCTGTGCTGTGGTTTCTCCAAGGTTCCCTAGTGATTACCAGTGGGCCCACATCTTCCCCATTTCTATTCCTATATTTTTCTCTCTTCTATATAAGCACTATATTACTATCAAGGAAAAAACCAAAAGAAAAAAGAGAAAAATCTTGCCGCTTTGAGGGGGCAGGGGGAACCTGCAATAATTAATTTTTAGTCACACAAACCCATTTCTTCCCTTGAGTGCATGTTTATCACAGCGACAGTTCCTCTGACTGGGTATGTAATTATCACAGACAACACGTAGCCAAATCAGGAATGATTAACTATAGGATCAGTTGGAAAACTTTCAGAGGGGCTGATTTGCCTTGGAGGGACCCAATTAATCCTAAGCAACACGTTTTGCAGCAAGGGATCCCTTCTGGCACATCTTCCAACAGGCTATGAGCAGGTTTCCCCATTTGGCTGCCAGTCAGCCCTGACCAGACATGAGTCTGTCTTTCTGCCAAGTCCCTGGTCCCCACAACAGCCCATCCCAGGGCCTGATGCTTCAGGCTACAGGAATCTGGAACATCCAAGTAGCCAGAAGTGATCCTAGATCTTTTAATTCCCCACCTTTTGCTTCCTGCTGGAAGCTGGAACTGCTGCTGGGTGATGGGGAGCTGTGACAGGCAGGAAACACATCTGTACCAGGGAGCCACTGCAAAGCAACCTGAGAAGCCCATTTCACTTGGGAGAGATTATACTTTGCAGTTCCTAAAGACAACAATAAGAAATTCCTATTTCAAAACTGCAAAAATATCGAAGCTTGATGGGATGATCAGTGTGCTACAAACAATAATATAACTAATACAAAAAAATGTGGCCATTTAATTCCCATCTTAGTTTTAGTTATCGAAGAAACAAAAAGATCAATAATATGGATTATTTTCTTAGCAAGCCTGGCTATTGCATAGCAGAGTGAATTTTAGGGAATGTTAGCTGGGTGTTTGACTTGGTGCTTGAATTTCCTCACCCACACAAGCATATCCACTTCCCTCCATGACAGCAAAATTGTTTCTCCCTTTTAAGGCCAACCTCTGTGAGGTAAATGCAAAATTCAGAGCGTATACAGGCACTCTTCAACTTTGCAAGCCTTGTACTTCTCTGGCGGGTGAGAGGCAGGTTAATGGGAAAATATCAGTCATACACTTTGGAGGCTGGCATAGGCTGTGATGACTAACCCCACATATGAGACAAATCCTCTATGAAAGGCAGGAGAGGGATGTGGGAGAAGCAGGTGTGGGGCTCTGCACACTGTGAGGACATGAGCACATTAGCAGGAAGGATGCCTTGATGCTGCCACCTCTATTGCACCCCAGCTCTGGTGGTGGGTGGGGGCAGTGGGGCTCCTGGGGTGCCCCTTCCTGCCCAGGGCTGTGAGGCACGGGAATGCACAGACCTGCCAGTCCCATTCAGCCACTGGGCACATGACATTTCTCTCTCTGTGCTTTGCAGGACAGCTGAACAAGGATGTCACCTACAGTCAGCTCTACTCTTTCCTTGACTGCCTCCAGGTAAGCTCTGCAGCTGTACCTCAGCACCCCCCTTTCACCTTGGTCTGCTGCTAAAGCCCTCTCCTCACGCCTGCCCAGGTGAGCCCCTGCAGCGGCTGGCTGACCCCCAATGAGACCCTCAGGAACCTGACCTCGGAGGTAAGTCTCACTGGGGCTGCAGTGGGAGCACCCCAGTGCTCAGACACTCCACCCTGTGCCTGAGGAGAGAGGCCCAATTGCCTCAAAGGCAGGACATCAGAACGTTTTCTTTCTTCCAAAGACAGGAGAAGACGCAGGAACATCCACATTTATCCTTTCAAATGCCTCTCAGGCTCTGGGAGGCAGCACGCTCAAGTTAAGGGATTTGTAAAGGTATTCCTGTTACAACCTCTCAGCTACCCAAATTTATGCTCAAGGGATGTGATCTCCCCGAGACAAAACTGTTCAGGTTCATGTTCTTTAAGAAGAAAATGTACCTGATAAGAAAGGAAGGGCTTTTGAATCAAGTGAGCTGTTGGTATGACAAGTAAGCTACATAGATTTTCCTGGCTGCGGGAACGGGTCCTGAGTGCAAGAGCCTTACCCTGTCTTCATTTGGGATTTGTGCTAATCTTCCTCAGACACATTTCTGTGGACTTAATCACCAGATGGTGTGACCAGGGAGCATGCAGGCTCAGTGCAGGAATGGGAACAGACAGAACAGAGATGTCTTAAAACTCACCCTAAAAATCCGTCTGCAGAAGGGAATGACACATAATACCAGCCACTTATTTTCTTATGGTACAAGCTGATTTTTAATCCCAGCAAACCCCTGCAGCCATGTAAAAAGAGCCAGTAACCAAATATTATGAAAGGTGTCAACTCTGTGTATTGTTGTATTAATGTTTGCAGACACTAAACAACAAAATATGGTCTTAATTTCACCAAAGCTTCCGTATGCATTTCATTTTATGCCCTGTCCCTCTTGACTTCAGAGAATGCCATTAAGCACATTCCTAAACCTTTGCAGGATTTGCAGCTCATATATTCATACCAACAATACAGAACGTAGAGTACATGTAACTTCCGTCCATGAACAATGCATATGTCTGCAGGGTATGAATTAATCATTCTGAGCCCCTGTCTGAAACTAATTGTCTATGTTATTATCCAAACTGCACAATTTAAATATTTAGGAGATCCTGATCTCTGTTTTGGCTGCACAAATTACACTGGATGTATCAGTTAGGCAGACACTCAATGGTGGTAATTTACTCTTCTGAAAGTAAGGGTGGATTTTTTGGTCTGCATAGATAAGCATTATCACCCACAACTTAGTAGTGGCAAGGATAATAGGAAAAGAAGACATTTGTCTTGTAGAAAAGTTTTGTGTTTCTTTAAGAGGAATGAAAATTACTGGGCTCCAAAAGTGAGAAACTTAGAATATTTATATAAGTGTAGGGACACTACTGAAAGAGGTCTCCAGTGAAACAGGCATATCTGTATTAAACTTACACCATCAGCTGAGGTCTCAGTGCAGCCTGTGAGGATGAGCTGGGTAGAGCAAAGGCTGGTGGTGATCATGCAAATCCATATTCTGATGAAGAGCCCCATTTCACCTCTTGTCCCCCAGCTGAAAGGGCAACATTAGCATTCAGATTCCTGCCTCCACATCAGTGACAAAAGCTGAGTCCATTCAAAGCAACATGAACAGCAATGAACAGTCATTGAATCGCTTGATTTTTGCAGAGAGCATTACAACTTTCTAATGTCCTGAAAGAAATAGCAAGATCTGAGAAATTTGCCAACTTTGATATTTTCTACATGGATTTCCCACTGAGACAAAGTAAGTTGTTTTTTACCCTGTCTTTCTCACAAAACATTTACTCAAGCTCTGGGCTGCTGATATGCTCCTCACATTTTGGCTCTGTACCAGGAGAAGGGTGGAATAGTCAGCCAGCCTAGGTGACCCTGCTGTCAGGGCTGTGGGCAAGGAGGGACCCTTAATGCCAGCTTCTCCTGGCTTCCATGGCTGGGGTAACCAGGTACCTTTCCTGAGACAAGATCCCACCACTTTGGGAACCACAATTTGGGAACCACAGCTTTCCCAAAGGTCCCAGCACCCACAACCCCAGTGATGACAGCACACTGGCCATTTTCTCTTGGGTAGCAAGGGGACAGGGACAACAGATATGCCTCTGCTAAGAAGGCCTCCTGCTCATCCACTGCAGCTTCTCAGGCTGATGAAGAAAACAAAGAAATCTCAAGCCCATATTGGTCCATTGCTTTTGTATATAGTGGGTTATCTCAGCTGGAGATGCATTCCTGCAGTGGTCAAAGGGGTCTTCATGAGATTTTGTTTACTTCATCACTGACTGGGCTTCATGTTGTCTCCTCTGGGCTGAGCAGTGCCCTGGGAAGGAGATCTTTCATCAGCCATTTTCCTGCCTCAATAACACAGACAACCTCTCACTGTTCCCAAAAGTAGAAGCACCTCTCCCAGGAATAACTGGCATTTTTCCTATGTTTCTTTAAATGCCTACATACTACTGTAACTTTTGACTTGAAGAGCTTACAAAACTTGTCCTTCTGTGGTCTTTAGTGACATTAGGTAAGTGCACTACTTTAATCACTTTCTTCTGCAACTGACACTTAAAAATAAATTAAAATATCCAGGAAACTTTTGTCATTATTCATGAGCATGAGCAGACAGTGTCCCTGTGGGGCTGGGGACAGACACCTGTCCCTGAACCACTCTCAGCTCTGCTTGCCCTGCAAGATGGGGTCCAGCTTGAGGCAACACCCAGCATCAGCTCAGATTCATCATAAGGGGAAACACTCTCTTTAAAAATAAGGATCAGCACAAGATGAGGGTTTGAGCTGAGTGACATATTTCAAGTAGTAAGATAGTGTTGGGGAAGTAGGAAAACAGCTGTTTATTTCTATATCCAGCCTGAATCTCCCATGTTACAACTTGTCTCTCCCTCTCCCAGTGTTGCACTGCTGTGATGAGACTGGCTCCACCCTCATTGTCTTCCCACAGGCTCTTTCCTGGAATGGACCATCCCTGTCCCTCAGCCTCTGTTCATAGGGCAGGAGCTCCAGTGCTTGCCACTTTGGGGCCTCTCCCAGATAGCCTGAATGTTTATATTTAAAAAAATAATATATCATGATTGGGAAAAAAGCTTGATCTGCATTTTCTTCGTTTTATGTTCACATAGAGAGATATTCCATGTTGGTCCTTATTGAAGAATTTTATCTGGGGACTGTATTTTAAATCCCGATCTAAATCCAAAGCTGCAAAGGGACAGAAGCACCCTGTCAATACTTTAAAGTGTATTTCTCTAACACTTGTCCCCATTAGTGCTTGGCTGTCCTTGAAAGCACAAAGCTGCCACAGCACCTAAGATTATTAAAAAAAAATCTCATCTTGCAGCCAAATCCTATCAAAATTCACAAACTTATTTTATCCTACATGACCCAATTCAGGAAGCTGGTTCTGGGTCTCATGAAGACCATATGGAGGAGGAGGAGGAGGTAAAGAAGTGAGGATGGGAGAGGCAGCCTTTCTGTCCAAAAGTTTCTGTCAGAGAGGTGGGCTCCACTGTCAAGTTCATTCTCGTAGCACAGAGTTTCAAGGGTGTCCAAGCCTCCTGGTGACTTCTGCCTCAGCTACTTAATATTTAACAAGTCATTAGGATTTGGAATGAACTACCTGCTGGGTAGGCAAATTACTTTAATAAGTTAAATTACTAACTTTAGTTAATTTATTTGCTTTCACAAAAGGAAACATCTTAATATAATTTGCTGTTCTTGATTACATCGCGTTAAATAAATGAAGTAAACAAAATCACACATGCATATACAAACATCAGCTTTGAAAGACACTTTGCAAAATTTCCTGCAGCCCTGGAGCCAAGGATTCGAGCTTGCCATCAGGAAAGCTGTCAGATTGTGAGCGTGCTCAAAAGCCAGCTAAGGCTGCTGACCTACTTTTCTGGTCTCTTTCTGAAGCAAGCGGCAAATCCTCCCCGAAACTCTCCAGACATCAAATATTTAGCAGTGGTTACACACTGTGATTAGTACGTTGATTTCATCCTGGCCTGGGCATATAGATGTACATACCAGCTCCCAGCTTTCTCCAAGGAAAATTTGAGTATATTAGCGTTTATTCTAGATTTAGATGGACACTCAAGCTCACAGGTTGACCTTGACTGAAGAAATTAGTGGTTCCTTTACGAAGCAGTGCAATAAAGAGGGGGATAGGGATTGCTTGTTATGCCTTTTCCTTGGTGTGGATGGAAGCAGGCTCTAGTCTAGTCCTGCCAAGGCAAGAGGCATTTCTAAGACAAACTCTGGACATACTCAGCTGGTGGGTATTTGTTCAACTGCTCTAGGATTTTTGGAGGTCAGGTATAATTGTGTAAATTGACCTATCTTGATACAAATTTTACTTGTCTTATTCTCTGCTATTTCTGGCACTGGAACAGTAGTCTGTCTACAAAGTAAAACACAGTACACAGCTTTGTGCTCCATGTAGAATATCATATGTAAGGAGTTAGGTAAATTCACTGTGCACTGCATGGTGTAATCTAAGGTAAATATGTGGTATGCCCAATATACTGTAAATTTGAAACAAACCTACAAGCCCCATGTCTTGAAACATTACTTTGGGCACTGGCTGAAGCATCACAAGCGTGTTTCTGTAGTCAAAGCAAGAATATCACCTCTCTGTCAATTAGAGTTAGCATGGGGACCCAGACATCAATTTTTGACACAATAGCCAGGGTCCAAAACACAGCAGTGAGCCCAGATCAAACTGTGGTGCTTGAATGGAGAACATTTTCCCCCTGACAGGTTGCTTGCATAATGCTATTAAGAATTCTTAATCTGTCATTATGAAAGGAATTATTGAATTTACAGTCTGTTAATGCCATATCCACTAGTCCCATGTTTGATCACTCCACAGCCCTTTTGAAGAGAGAAAGCTTTTTACTTCTCTAATGGCTCCAGGGCTTACAGCACAGCATCATTTGCATTGAATGTCACGCTTATGTAATTCAAAAGGTTATTTTGCTGGAGTTGAAAAAGACCACTCGGAAGATAAGTAACCAAAAATGACAGTCTGTTCATGCAGACTTCAGCCCATATGAATATTCTGTTACCATCTCTTTCCCTAAAAAGCAGTGTTTTCTTTATTTTTCCTTTTGCACTGCTGAAGATGCAACTAACATGGGAAATGCAAAAGTATTAAATCAGTGTTAAATAATTTACAGCTTTACTTGCTGCAGCATCCATCTTAGTTGGGAGAGAAAGTGAATTGTTTTACGATCATTTATGTTCAAAGCGCTTCCTTGCATAAATATCGCACAAGAAAAAAAATAACAATAAAGGCTTAAATACTGCCCCAAGGAGAAGGGATTGTACACACTATTGGCTCTGACAACTTTATGTGAATAATCATAATCTTCACGCAGAGCTGTCGTGTGCTTAAAAATACCAGCAGTGCTTTGAGGAGGAGGGGGGACATCTCTGGGCGGGCGGCTCTGTGCTCCCTGGTGGTGACCCCTCTGCTTGCGCTCTTCACAGCGGCCGAGGAGTGGCACAAGATGGGAGGTGAGCCCTGGCAACTGATCGAACCAGTCGATGGCTTCCACCCCAGCCAGGTAAAAACCCGGCCCCAGGAGTGGGTGGGAGCAGGTGGGATGAGGGAGCATGCGGGCTGAGGGAGCATGCAGGATGAGGGAGCATGCGGGATGCCGGTACCCACTGCTGCCCTGGGCATCCAGCTGGCATGCCACAGGGATGCAGGTTTGAGGAATCTGTCTTTTTTAAAAGAGAGGGAGTCATAGAATTACATAGGCTGGAAGGACCTCTAAGATCATGGAGGCCAACCATTAACCTAACACTGCCAAGCCTGCCAGTAAACTAAGCAGCACATATACTTTTAAATACCTCCAGGGATAGTAATGCACCCGCTTGCCTTGGCAACCTGTTCCAATACTTGGCAACCCTTTCCCTGAAATAATTTTTCCTAATATCCAATGTAACCCCTCTCCAGTGCAATTTGAGGCCATTTCCTCATGTCCTATTAGTTGTTCCATGGGAGAAGAAACCAACCCTCACCTCATCACAACCTCTTTTTAGGTTGTACAGAGCACTAAGGTCTCCGCTCAGTCTCCTTTTCTCCAGGCTAAAAAGCTTCTGTTTCCTCAGCTGCTCCTCAAGAGGTCTTCTGCTCCAGACCCTTCCCCAGCTCTGTTGCTCTTCTCTGGACAAGCTCCAGCACCTCAATGTCTTTCTTGTAGAGAGGGGCCCAAAACTGAACATAGATTTCAAGGTGCAGCCTCACGACTGCCGAGTACAGAAGGACAATCACTGCCTGGCCTTCCTGGCCACACCGTTGCTGCCCCAAGCCCAGGGTGCATTCTTTGGCCAATATAAATGACAGCTGTAGCCCCAGAGCTGGTATCTCCATTTCTGATGGCTGCACTCTGCTCTGACTCCTGCAAGGTCTTCTGCCTCTTTCCCTCACTGACCAATATCATGGCCAAACAGGTCTTAATGCACAAAAACTGATCCTTGCCACTTATGCTGGCCAGCTGCCTGCCCAAACACCCGTGGGAGTTTTGCAGGATCAGGACAGTAAAGGCAGCACTGCAGAAACCAGACAGACCCCCTCCAGCCCTGCCCCAGCCCCTCAGAGGCTGCAGGTTTCCCTGTCACAGTCTGGAACAAAGATTCCTTTTTGAAGTTATACATTTAAATTGCTTATGCTCAGCAGCTACATTACATTTTCACTTGCTTGCTTGGCCTCCTAGGACAGGTGGCAGGGGAAGGTTTACAGTCTGTTTATTACAGAAATAAACAAAAGGGAAGGAGAAGCAGCTGCTCCACTGTAAGTCCTTGCTTGGGTTCGATAATCTAGTGTGAGGTTGCCTGGTTCCCACCATGCTCGCTTCAAATTAGTTTTTTCCCAACCCTGTAAAACACATGGAGAGACCGTGTTCTGCAGTCAACTGCAAACAAAGCCAGTTGGTTTTCTACACACTTCCTGAAGGTTTTAAACACATGTGCAGAGCAAGCAGCAGTCAGTCTCTTTTGCAAGCAAACCCCACCACTGCCGAGCCACTGACAGTGCCACTTGGTTGCTCCCCCTGCCCAAAATCAGGGGGGGATTTTATGGGCCAGTTTTATGTTGTGAGATAACGCCCTGCATGTGTTGACTCCCACAACCCCATCTCCACATGACCCAATGTGAGGCTGCTCTCCACGTTGGGAAAGAGCAGCCAGCGGAGAAGCACTTCAATGGGAGCGAGTTGTAAGCACTGATGGATCCCAGCATTTCAGCAGCTTCTCCATTGGCTGTTCTGTCAGTTAAGCCAGGAGAGACCTGCAGGGGAAGTCCAAAGGCAAAACAGATGCTTTAGGTGCTATCTTTTACACCCATGTTAGTCACTCAGGGCAATACAGTGCCTTGCTTAGCCTTGCCAAATTAAAAGATTCCCCCTGTTCAAAGATGGACTCCTTCACAGCAGAAATTCCTGCCTGTCTACCACACAAGTACCAGGAGACAGCTGCATGAAAGTATGAACTCACAGCCTGGGGATGTGGAGAAAGTGTGCCTTCATTTTTTGCTGCAGGCCTTTTGCAAGGAAGCAATTAGAGAAAACTTGGCAAATGAAATGAGAGTGAAAACAGCGATGAAACAAACCCCATTCCCAACCCTGCCATCGAGGGAAACTGCAATATGAAGTCTGGAGTGCAGTGGAAACTTTTGCATCATTTTCCTGTCTTTCCCTGAGGCTGGCATCAGGTTTCTTAAAACCCCCAGCACCAGGCCACACTGGGAGCCAGGCTTGCCATAACAAAGCTTTTCATCCAGCCTCCTGCCCACATCCTGTATCCCACCAGCATCTGCAAGGTTGCACAGAGTTGAGGGCAGCAAATATTTATCTTAACAGGATCCTTCCTAAGCCAAAAGAAAATTACAAAAGGACATTGAAGGGCAGCTGCAAGCTGACTTGCAGGCCCTGGAGTGCTGAGCTACAGGATCCAGTCAAGCACTGCCATATTTCACTCCCTCTGAACCTGGCATCCTGCAGTGGTTATGATCTCTCCCTCCTCCTGTTAAGATGACGTTAATGCTTTTATAGGTACATTTTCCCTTACAGTCAAGGTGCTAGCAGTAGATATGCCTCACTTCAAGTGAATTATTGTCCTCCTAGGATTTATTAATTAGCCTTATCCAAACATCCACCATTGTAAATCCATTTTTCCTTTCCTGTTGGCGTAGAGAAGTCTGTTATCAACATACCACTATTTGGACTGAGACATAGCACTCTGCCCCAGAAGAGTGACTCTCTTAATAAATAGAAGGGGAAGTGTAAGCAGAGACTGCTGTTTTAGAGTATGCTTAAAGAAGATGATAAACAATTCACTCACTCCTCATACAAGTTGTATTTAAAGTTTTACTTTCTCCTGACATCAGTGCCTCTGGCCAGGTATGGGTTTTGTAGCATACAGAACTGCCTAGCAGGAGAGGATTGATTCCATGCAGCTTGTCAAGTGAACAGAGGCTCTTACTTCCATCCCTGCAGGTATTCCCCACACCTCACAGGCAGCTTGATAAATACAACAGATAAGATACCTAGGCAGGGCATTGCTGCTGAATTTTTCCCCTTTAGATCTTGAAGCACCTGACAAATATTCCCAAATTTTTGAATTGAGAAGCACTCCAAGGAATGCATAAAACCTTAGCTCTTGCCTTCAATGCAGAGAAATTCTGAAGTTTGGGATGAAGGAGCCACTCTTTGTGCCTCTTTCAAACCAAGGCTGAGCTGGCAGCGTGATCACTTAGGTGATCCCTAATCCCTGTGGTACAGCAATGGGCAGGATAAGCCAGTGTCTGTAGTCAGACCCTGAATTTCACCTGCTGTTTACCCACTGTGTCTTTAACTAAAAAAAGTTGTCTGGTGGTATAAACATGGCAGAGGCAGGTGTCAGCATGTATATCCAGGAGTCCAGAGGTTCAGACATTCTGGAGGTATCTGGGAGGGAATTGAACCTTTCTAACTGAAGCCTACGTACCTTGTAAGGAGAAGAAAAAGAAAATAGAAAAACAGGCCACACTTGCCCTGTCCCATCAGAGCTAGAGCAGTTTTTCATGCATTGGAGAAAGGTTAGGCAGGCAGGCAGGAAAAAATAACCCCCATAGTCCCCAGTCCAGGCAATATTTTATATTAAAAAATCTTGAAAAATGGGATAAACACCAAGTACTGATTTGTTGAGCTGGGCCCAGAACCACATTCTCTTCTTGTAAATTTCTTGTGGGAGAAGGGTTTTCCTGCATGGTATTTTAGGTTGCAAAACAGGAGGGAGCAAACAAAACACTCATAATTGGCATAGCTGTATTCCAGTAAAGTTTCAAAGCTAACTTTATTCCATAAGGTTTTTTCCAAAATGCTCAGGATGGAGGTGGAGGCAATTCACATGATTTACTTTTAACACCTAAAAGCAAAGTGAATCACTCAATCCTCCCAAGTTCCCTCTAGAGCTGTTTTTGAGACACCATTCCCCAAAGTCCAGCTTGGTTGTCCTTGGAAAAAATCTGACTTTCTCTTCCCAGTGACTATAGAGGGAGCCCAGGGAGTTTCTTCAGCATCTCCTCCTTACTACAAAATTTCACTGCAAATCCTTGTTGAATGCCAGATGGCTTCAAGGACACCACTTCCCTCTAAAACAGTCAATTGCTTTGTTTGGATGACAGGGCCAAGCATTTCAATGGCATCCTGCATAAATGGTTTCATTTCTTGCTTTTATGAAGTTTCCAGGGAGAATGCAAAAGCCCTGAGCATCACAAACTGGAACCAGAGACGCTTGGAAGATTCTTAATGTTTATGTACAGGCAGGAAAGCACAGCTTGAGGGTGATTAGTTTCTCCCTTTTTCTTCCTTAAGTTAAAGCAAAGCATGTTCCAGCCAGAAATAAAGAGGAAAAACTGAAGTGACGTAGATGAGTTGGGTATCTACACTTTGCTGAGAATCATGCCCATCACCTGTTTGGTGCAGAAGAGGAAAACAGATAGCCAGAAGCTGCTGAAAAATCACAGCTGCCTCCCAGCTGCAGTCACCCAGAGCTCTGTGAGGAATGGGTTATATTTCCTTTTAAAAACTTGCTTAGGGCTTGTCATCTTCACAACAAAAAAAATAATTGCAAAGTTCATAAAAATTATAGCACGTCTCAAAGTACAAGAACTTTGGAATTTAAAAAAGACCTGCAAGAAAGCAATTTCCAGAATCACAATCCCTTCTCTGTGCTAAACTACTCATCCAGAATTAATGATTGAAATCATGGGGATGTCAAGAAATTATTATGTATGCACAGAACCTAATTCAATTTAGGCCAGTCTGAGCACATATACCTTAAATTACAGTCAGCATTAGTCTGAACACTGCAGAACATACCTCTAGTGATACCTTTGCAAAGGGTGCACTGTGCAAAGACAGCAGGGTTTTTTAAACCACCCACCCAATTAACCAGCCCCACCCACCCTGCTAAGAAACACATGGAAGGCTTATGGACTTGTGAAGCAGGTTTGGAGACTACCATGCCAGAATGGACCACTCTGACAGGGATGGTCTCAGCCCCCTGGCTGCCAAAGGCTGTCCCAGAATAACATGTTTGGTCATAATAGAAACTGCAGTCAGGAGAAAACCCTCTATTGCACAAATCTCCACTATCCCTCTCCCCTGCCCCAATTTCTCCATTAGCTTAACAAGACTTTGAGTGACCACAGTCTAAGAGCTTCCACCCCACAAATGCTTCTCATTGGATATGAGCCCTTAAATAAAAGAAAGATTTTGTCTGCCAGCTCATCGTTACACCTTTTTTTAAATCACAGGATTAAAAAGTAGCACAAAACATTCCCCAAAGGCTCCAGTATCTTCCCAAACTTTGAAACAACAGTATTCCAAGTCTGATTCCATAACACTCCCCCCTTGGCCCTTAAAAAAAAAGGCTTTGTTAGCCATATTTAAACCTCATAACTACAATCAATATCAGTGTGTTGAAAAGTTTGAATTGAAAATAAAGTTCCCATATAGGCCAAATATAATTGCAGGTCAGAGTATAACAAAAATGCCTTAGCAGGGTGTAAAAACTTGGATAAGGGAGATTCAGGCTTTTTTCTCTGTCCCTTTCTGCTACCACTGATGTTTTTTGCCCTGGCAATACAGCAGATACAATTTCTCTTTGCTACATAACTTCTAGGGCAAAGACCTCTGTGAAAGCTGGAGTGATACTGATATTGAGAGAAAAGCTATTTTACCATTTCTGCAGGTCTCATGGGAAAAAACTCTGAAGACCAGAGCAGGTGCAAACTTAGAGCATCAGATACAGTTAGTTATGAAACTAGAAATAATTGGGCCTCTTTTTCCTCAACACCTGTGGTTTCCTCCCAGGAGAGCACAGAGAACATTTATTAGAAGTACCAAAGGCATTTGGGAGCATAATTCCTTTGGACTTGCAAGAGTTTTATGCATTGTACCCAAACGGTGCTTTTGACAATTTCAAAATGTTTCATGGAAGAAAAAAAATAAAAATCTGACCTCAGGGCTTTTGAATAGCAGTTGATGGACTAGACACCACAGGCATCTGGAAGTGGTTGGAGACAGACTATCATAATTAGACAAATGACTGGTCAGAGAGGTGCAGATACATGGCCCTCACCCTATTTCCACTGTTCAGAATGATTTTGCCCTGCTCAAGCAGCTGGAATAGGGTATTTCCTTTGGTTAGAGGTTACAGTCCAACACATGGTTACACTGGGCAGTCCTCCTTGTGGTGGGGTCTTCTAAACTCTGGCATGAAGTGACTGTATTGTAGAGGCACAAGAAATTGATAGCATTTGTGGTTTGCAGATTGCTGCAGCCCTTGGAACAGGCATCATGTGGCAGAAGGCGCTGCACGAGTGGCCTCAAGTGCTGGGCAAGGAGAATCCGTTCAACGAGCAGATTGAGGCCGTATTCAAAGACCAAGGTGGACACTGACTCCCGAACCGCCGGAGCCCTCAGGCCACTCACGGCGGCACCTCCACGAGTCAAGATCATTAAAGACACACACAAAAAAAGGGGGAGGGGAAGCTATCAGAGCCAGTAGCAGTGGACATAACACAAGAGCATTCTTTTCAGTTCGTATCTCACCTTCACAAGTAGGCTATGCTTTTTCTGTGGAGCTACAAAAATAAAAATCAAAGGATGGCTGCCAGCTCGACCATTTATTGTGACAGTTTGAGAATTCTTTTTTCCACATACAGCAAACTCCTACCCCTACCTAATTTTTTTTTCCTTCTGCACAACATTTTCTATTTGTACTGTTTCAACAGTTAATCAAATCCCAAAAGGAGAGGGGGAGACCCCAAACTCATGCTGCTATAAATTGTGTGTATGTAATTGCCTTGACTGTCAATACATTATTTAGCTGCTATTTGCTTATTAAAGTCTGCCAGGAATAACAAGGCACTACAATTTTGATGTGCCTAGCAGCATAGGCTCACTGAGCACAGGTTCTCTTCCCCCATTAATAAGATATTAAGTTGACAACACTTCATGTATTTAAAGCAGGTTGCTTTTTCAACCTGTAATGTATCTTTGCTTTTTTTGCTTCCTAAGAAATATAATATGCCCAGTCCTATGTCTTTTACAGGCATGGCTGAGAGAATCACTGAAAATACTGGGTAGCCCTTACTTCATAGGTAGACTGTAAGATGGAGAATTACTGTGTTTTTTCACCAGCTTATCCAATGTTCTTAGCAAAATAAAGAAATATTTAAAAATTAGAGACAGCTCTACCCTACTTGCAACCTTACTGGGATGAAGCATAAATGCATAAGAGCATAAAATGGCATTAATTACAGGTGGAAAAGATCCAGCAAATAGCAAGCTTTAACATGATATGACAAAAACCCACTCCAACAGCCCAAAACTCAGGTAGAGTTGCTTTGCTTGTTCTGAACACAAGGCTGTCTCACATGTGAGGCAGCTCTTGGGCCATGGTCCAAAGCCAAGGATAGGGCCTGTCTGTAGGACATGCACCCACTCAGCATTTTGAACAGGCAGGGGATGACTTGGCTAATCCTATTTTAATTGACACATGTATTATCACTTTCCTAGATCCTGTTCCTTTTTTTAGAGCACAGTCAATGCTGCGTCTTTTATTAAGATATTAAGATAGAAATTCCTTTGGGATGACTGCTAACACTTAAGTAAATATTCAAGTCACCTACTTTAGGAAACCAGAAGGGAATACATTCCTTAATTGAATGATGCTTGTTAATAAGGCCCCAATTCATTCAAGGCATTTAGATGTTACCAAAATATCGAGTCTCCCAAGGAACAATTTCAGCTCCAGAGAGGCATGCCTTGGGAAGACTATTTAGCATCAGAAGGGAAAGGAAATCCTCCCTGCTTCCTGTAGAAATTCTCTTCAAACAACATAACATTCCATGTACCCTGGCCAGGTAAAGCACCTCCTATTTTTTTATTACCTATTTATTACCTATTCAGGACTCTTATCTTTCATTAAATACAACACAAGGATAGAAACAAGTGCATCCACCTGCTTTTACTACAGCCCAAGTACAACACAGGCAATAATTACAGAATATCAGATTATTTTCTCTACATCAACATACAGAAGTATAGCAATTAAAAGGGGGAAGGGAGTCGTGTTTAGAAGCCTAATTTTCAAGGCAATTTCTTTGCAAATTATTGTATTTCATTTGAGTTTGGGATTTAATAACACCAATTAGGAGTTTTACAAAGTAGTAAAACTGAAATTTCCTCAGCTAAAATAAGCTTCATTGCCCAGAGCAAAATGTTTTTCTCTTGCAGACTTTCTTACTTGTGAACTTCTTGAATTTCTGAACAATGCAGGGGGGAAAAAGGTTTCTCATCAAATTAGAACATCTTTACAAAGAGAACCTGAAACCTCCATATCTGAATCCCAAAGCAAAGCCCTCAGGTTTGCTCACTACAGCTGCTCCATGCTAGATACAGGGTCTCTGAGGGACACCAAGGAACAGGCTTGTCCCTGGCTGAAGGGAGCCACAGCTCAAGCCCTCGTGCCTCAAGGTGAGCTCTGCAGCTCCAAACCAGGCTGCATGCAGAAATCTGATTTGTAACTAATGCAGTAACTATCTATCTGCAAAGATGAATTTTGGGCCTATTAAGCCATCAGCTTTTACAACCACTATGTCTATTATTTAAAATGCAAAAAACAGCTGAAGATCTGCACCCCCAACCATTAAACACTTACCCATACCACTCTAAAAATACATGTCCTATATTTAAAAAACGCTGGTGAAAAATCTTACTTATGCTAAAGCAGTGGCAAATTATGAATTCTAGTCTATTCCATTAGGTTAACTGGCTCCTGGTGCTTATTCTGGTTGAAGGTAAAAATGCATGGGGAAAAAAGAAACAGGAAAAAAGTTTCTCTTGAAAAGCTAATTATAATTCCACACAATCCAGTTTATTAGCAGTAGGTATTTATAGAAGGAATGGTCTGTCAAGTCTTTTCTGGGAAGTCAGAGCATGTGAATAAAGGATTATGTCACTTGGCTGGGTCAGCACATGGCCCATGGGAAGGGTCACTTGATGTTACTCTGTAAACAGGCTTTGTAAAACTTAAAGCTTTGCTTGAAATCAGACAGTAGTAACTCTTTTTGAGGTGCAGAACATCTACAGCTACCTGAAACTATTTGAATTCATGCAGTCTGGCTTCCTCACAAAGGATCTGCTGTAAACATGGAAAAGCTACATCAGCTTCCTGCTAAGCTTGCAGCCCATGTTTCTGCTGGCTGCAGGAGCCCATGTCCTCACCACTCATAGCTTGTGCCCAGAACTCACCACGCAGGTCAGCTCTTCAAGCTTAACAGCACCTGTTGCACTTAAAGGAAAAGGTAGAATGAGAACTTTTTCTTGGGCAATGAACAAACACAGATTGGTTTCTACAAGGGATAATAGCCCAACTAGCCTAAATAAAAATGTTCCTTTGAATATCATCCAGTTCTGTTCTTAACTTTCTATTGATTCATTTCATAATGTGAAATTTAATGACTTTTAACATCCATTTGGAAGTTTAAGAAGTCAGCCTCCCACCTACCCACTGAGGAAATTTACTCTTGCACTGTCCCTGTTGTGTTATTCTGCCATGCCTCTGTCACAAAAACAAAAACCAGAGAACCATCTCTCCTCTTCATATTTGATGAGCTGCTGCACACGGACAATCTGGCCTCCCACTACAAAATTCAGTGGTAGCTGTGTCTCAGGCTTCACATTATCAAGTGGAATTCTGGGATATATGTACAGAAAGAATCCTTTCTTAAACATTGTGTGGAGTCCAGATATTCTTCAGCCTACAAATTAGTGTCTCAAATGCATAGATGACATTATGAAAAAAGGAAGGAAGGGTTTAATTTTTTATTTTAAATGAATAAAATAAATCTCAATACATAGTTTGGAAATATTAAAAGACATCAGCAAAGAAAACGAAATACAAAAAGGGCAGGATGAAAATAGTATAAGCTAACAGAATTTAGTGTTTTGAGTGTGAATATATAACAGCAATAGCAATCTTAAGTTTTCCATTATTGCATTCCTTGTGAAGTAATGAGCTGGTATTTCGATATGCTCAGTGAAAAGCTGTGAAAACTGCAAGTTAACTGAAAAATGTTGCCATTTTCATGATGGGTCTGAAGTACTGTTTTTATATGCATTTGTGGACATGTCTGTCAAGGGGAGGGAGATCCATTCTTTCAGCCAGCAGAGTATTAGGTGGTACATAGCAGCTTTTTAAAGTCATATTATTAAACAAAACAAAGGGCACTTTTACCTATTAACCTATTCCTGGCTCTCCAATGGAGAATTCTAGCTTGCAAAAACCACAAGTCCCAGGAAATGCTGATGTATTCAACCCTAAACCTAAATTCTTCTGTTTGATTACTTTTTATATAACAGTCCTAACAAAAATATTCAAGACCTTCCATTTCTATCAAAGTGCAATATACTGCATACGTAATTCCACACCTGCAAATCACAAAGTGTACATGCCATGCACTTATCCATACTAGTTTCTATGAGAAATTGCAAAAGTAGTATGAATATGTTGTGCATGTCTTTTGTTCTGACCACAAGGATGCTGTACAAGCAGAAATATCTATACTGCACGTTGTAGAATAAAACTGACTAGTTACTTCTATGCCTGATCATTACAAAAGAACCCCTACAAAGACTGCAGCATTAAATCTTGTGCTTCAGCAGCATCCTTGTTAGAGTATTTTGAACTATTGTGTCTTTCAGGGAGCTGAGTTACCTAGAAAGCTTGTCTTTCACTAGCTAGTGCCTCCCTTCCTGCCCTGAAGTGTGATTTCCTGCAATAATTTAGTTGTTTAAAGGAGAGAATGCACCTAGCTAGAAGACTTCCAAGAATGGAGTTATATAAATATTTAGCACATTTAGAAACAGCTAATTGCTTCCTACTGTACTCAAAACTAGGACGTAAAAAGATTTTAAAACTTTTTAAGTGAAAGAAAAATACTGCATAACATAGTCCTGTATCATTTTAAATACTCTCTCAAACTTAAAGCATAAGTGACCCAGAGGAATTCCCACATTTTAATTTAAATTCTTCCCTTGTGTAGTTCCCCTCCAGAGTTTAAAGCTTTCCAGTAGGTTTGTAGCAGGCATCAGGCTGCCACATGCGAAGGTCAATGAGGACTTGGTTGAGCTTTTGCATCCAAAGGTTACGCTCTTCTTTAGTATCAGCAGACAGCCAGTTCCTAGAAGGCAAGGAACCCCATGGATCATTCTCCACCTCCAATCAGTTACTGTGACAAATATCAAGCTGATCAACCACAGAAGCCCAAATAGCAGGGTTAAAAGTTAAGTCAAACATTCCACAATCCTGCAACCAAGCTACCTGGCATTTCCACTTCTAGAAAGCAATTAAGGCTAAAAGTGAACAAAACAGTTTAAGTGCCACCCCAAAATCTTGGCATTTAAATGACCTTTACATCATTATGACAAAGTTGTAAAGCTCCTGTGTTACACGAGGTAAAATACCCTCCCACAACATCCATGGTTTTATGCACTCACTTTGTAACACAGAGTGTGTCTCTGCACTGGCTGACAAGAGTCTCTCTGTCATCTTCTCTCTGAGGTCTGACAGTTATTAGTTCAAATGTGTTGGGACGGGCACAGAACTCCCTGTTGGCAGGTTCAATCTGATGGTTAGTGCAGTTAGCCAAGTTTAGCCGGCCCAAAGGATGCTGAAAGTGAAATCAGTTCATCAGTCAAGAACACTGCAATCAAGAGTAATTCTGAACAACATATGCTTTGACAACTTTGATGATATCAAGTGAACACACCTTCCCACAGTCAGGTACTTCACACCAAAGGGTGATATATGTGCAGCTGTAAGAAATTTATTTTAAAAAACATTCCATGATTTAAAATAATCATTTATGAGCTACATCTATCTCTGCATGATGGAACAGATATAGTAGGGGCAAGGGGATGCATTTATTAAGTTTTATATTTTTGTAGATCACCAACAGTGATCTTTCTCACAACAACAGTGAAACAAGTCTAGAAGATTTTCCAGAACAGCATCTGGAAAACAAACTAAAGCTTCTTCCTTGCAGAAAAAAGCAGAATAGAACCTTCTTGCTTAATTTCTTTTTACTATCTTGTCTTACAGTAGACAGAGATTTTTCTCTCTCCTGGCAAGGAAAGAAAGTACATTGATATATTTTGGCAATGTCAACTATCAGCATATGGTCTTCCTCTGTTAGCAGGGAAGAAACTAAACTCAGGCATCTGGATTGGCATAGAAGTCCCAAAAGGACCAGAGTTTGCCACGGAGTTTGGGAAAGAAAATGTTCTGCCAATAAACAAGAAAGTGTTTAATGGTAAATAACTTCAGTGAGTCAGAAAAACCCTCTTGAAAGCAGTCTTTAAAAGAACCTGGAAACATTATAGTATACTGCAGGAGCACACAAAGGAGACAAGAAGGTCCACCTCAGTGACAGATGAACCTCTGATTTGTCTCATTAGCCCAACAAGAACTTAGGTTTCTGTGAGAACCATTTAAGAAGCACCAGTTCCAGCTACAATGTGGAGCTGCACGAAGTCAATGATTTCAAATAAGAGAGTCCACAATTAAAGCTACACTTCTGCAATATACAAGGATTGCCCACTCTAATTTTTACATTATTAAGTGTTAGTCATTCTTTTGTCTAAAACTTAAGGCAACTGACACAGTCTGCTTAGCAAGCTGTACAAGTCCAATCAATTTCAATTAAATAATTAGTGATTTGATGATAAGAATGGAAAGTCTTAAGACTAAAGGGGAAATTAAATATGGATCTTCCATCGCTTTCCCCCCTTTCCCACTAGACAGGAGAGTCAGTTTCTATGCTTGCCCTCATTGAGGTCAGATTGATGAACACAAGGCCCCTCCATTCCCCAAGGAAGCTTTATGAGCTTGAATCCCATGCTCTACCAGTCTCAAATCTAAACATTATTGTCCTTAAAAATGAACAGCTACTTGTGTAGGGTACTGCAGAACTTTTGACTTAAGCTTTATAGAAGAGCATTACCTTTCGTTTTTCATCATCTGGGTATGTCCAATAGGAGATACAATTTCCAGACAGCACACACCAGCGCCTATGCCATGCTCCAAATCCACTGACATCTTCAAACATAGTCTTAAAAAAAACACAAAACCAAAACCTCCACATTAAATGGGGTAACCTGGTACCTTGAGCTTGGTCTGTACTTGACTATTTTTCTACCAGAATGATTCTGTAAGCCCAACCTTTCACAGGACTAAATGAAAGAAGGAAAAAAAATTATTCTGAGAGAGGCTTCTACCAGGATAGTATATTTATTTTCCAGATGGCATTGAAAATGAGCTCACAATCATTCTCAGGGTTGCAGCCTTTTGCTAAAAGGCACCTATCACTGCTTTTTAAAATTACCAGATTTTCATGTTGATGGTAGAAAGCATTCCTATTATTTTAAGGCAAAGAAGGGTTATTTATAGCATATACAGTATGAATGGTTCACAAAACATGTTCAAATAACAATTTATTATTATTAGATACTTGTGCAATTTGACTTACAAATCAGGATTAAAAACCGTGCAGCTATTCAAGATACCACACTCAAGAGAGACCAGTCAGTTCAAAGGAAATTAGAAATTGATTTTTAAATGTTTGTGTTGGCAGTTCTTTTATTAGATGCTGGATTTCGTCAATTTCAAGCCCCATTTCCTTAGTACTGGAATGGAGAATTTAGTGACTTCTATTCGTGATACCTCTTGAACCTGTAGAGAACTTTTTTTCCAGTCCTGTGTGTAGTGCAATTCTCACTCCTCACAATTCAGATTATAATTTTTAATGGTGCAGGGAGTTTCCAAACCCTTATTCTGAACAAATTCAGTATGCATGTACACCATTCTTCAGGTTTTACATATTGTATAGTAGAAGCAAATATGGACTTTCTCAAATCAGTACACAGAAACATGGGACAGCAAATACCATAAGCATGTGAAATGTTTGCATCTAATGAAATCTGTTCAACTTCAATTAAGTAAAGGGAAAGGAGACAAGAAGCAGTGTTTGCAAAGAGTCTAAAGAAATCGTGATTTCTGGAAACGCCAAAATAACAGCAAATGTTAATGTTTCATTTTCATAGCACATTTACTGCCATCTTGTGGACATTTCAACAGCTCCAGCTCTTAGGCCCAAGTATCAGCTGCATTTTCTAGGTCCAGTTTTAGAGAGAACTGCACAAGATGTTTCTCAAAAAAACCCCCTGTTGCTCCTTTGTCATTTCTAAAGGCTGTGAACACAGTGGGAAAAAACCCAATCTTTTATCAGACACACAAAAAAGAGTCCTGTAAAATTTTCTGCCATAGAAATTAAAGTCTCCTCTAACATCACAGATTTTAGCAAGAGAAGGTTAAATGAAGTTCAAAATAACAAGCAAACAGGTGTTTAGAAGAGAGATACACAAGTTCTTAAAAGGTAGCTTTAACTTAGACATGTTTAGAAGATAAACTAAGAAACTTTTTTTCATCTCTGAACCAGACCACAAAATCAAGCCATTTTAAGCTTCAAACAAAGGTGTGACATTAAAAATTGTTGCATTTAACAGGACCTGTAATTTCCAAGGCAGGGGTTTGAAGAGAATACAGTGAACACCTTACCAAGAACCCTTTCTCCTCCACCAAAGAGTCCACTTGGCATTTCAACTTCAGATATATATGACCCTCCAAAGGAGACAAAAAGGGAACCTGTAAAATGTAAAACAATCATTTAATTTTGACACCTCACAACTAAGTACTATCAGTTCAAGCAAGCCACCTGCACCAAGATGTTAGCACTGTCTTGTTCTTAGGATCTTCAGCCAGCAAGAAGCAGTCAGGCAGATTCAAGCAAGACAGTAATAATCACTTTTGGTTTCAAGTTCATTTAGAAGCTTTTCAAGAATTATTTATTAGTTTGCTCAGGACATATGTACATAAACATGCACTCTAGCTATAAAAACAGGCACTCCAAGCTTGGTTAGAAATAACAGAAGGCATCACACCTTTCAAGCTTCTGCCTCAGTTTGACACCAAGTTGTTTGGAAAATATCAAAGTGAGCTTAAACAGGAATGGTACTTGGATACCACAAGCATTTTTGGCAGATACTAATGTAGTAGTGCCTACTCAGATAAATCTTTGTAAAAAATAAAACCTAGAAAGGGGAAAAGTAATGAAAACAGTTCTCAATTGGTATTCAAGGTGTTAAAGACATGTTAAGTAATTTCTAACAGAAAAGGTTCCCTGTCCTATCTTCTGCAATTGGAAAAAAATATAGCTTAACTATTGTACCAGAGGTCAGTTAAAGAGTTATTTTTGATAGTCAAGAGTTTTGAGGAAGAGCATGCAATAAGGTCTGTGCCTTTGAGCTTCCCCCAATCCCTCCACACATAATGCCTCATTATCTTGACTACTCCCATGAAATCATATCCCTTTTTTTCTTTCCCCCCTCACAAGGAAACTGAGACAAATTAATTCAACAAGCAAATAATGACTGTAGGGCATTCTACACACAGTATTTTTTTTGCTAATTGCAATAAGTAACACTTAAAAATCTTTAAAAGAAATTGACAAAAAAAAAAATCAGAAAATTGGTCTTCTGTATTACTTGAAAAACCAGGAAAGTTGATGCTGCTACTCAAATACAAATAAAGAACTGTTTGCTAGGGAATAGGCACAGGCATATGTACACAGTAACAAAATAGCTTTCAGAACCATGGAATCAATGCCAATCAAATGGAACTAAATTTTGCTAGTAGTTAAGATGAACAGGAGTAATCCTCAGTAGTTAAAAGTGCTCATCTGGGCTCAAAAATGAGTAGCTAAAAGTGCTCGTCGGTGAGTCCTGCAGAGCACTGAAATAGGTGTTGTGGTTAGAAATTGATCACCTTTGAAGTGTAGACAGCTTCCTCCCAGACACAAGACACACATGCACAAGCAGGTGATCAAATCATTTTTACAAGAGTTAGATCTACTCAACTAACACAGCATGCATGGCTTGCTCCTGTATTCAACAGGAACATTACAGCACAGAAAATTTCTAAGCATCAGGTAGGAATCTGCATGACCACTTGAGAAGCAAAAAACAGTAAAACACTTCCACATAACAAAAACTAAAAAGTCCAGGACTGAGGCAACTTATCAGCAAAGACAGCTATAATCCTACATGATACTTCAGGAACAATGGCATATTATCCTAACAAAGCACAGTAAAACCCATTTCTGAATGAGGGCCCCAAGGACATTTGGCTATTCCCCACTTCAAGTTTACAGGTTTTTCATCCCCTTTAAGCTGTAAGTCAGAAGAGAAGAATCTAGTTTATGAATTCTGAAGTTAATCAGTGAAGAACTGTGTGACAAACAGTTTTTCAGAGCCTACAACACCATTACTAAAGCAGGTCTCAGTAACATTTAAATTCATTTAAATTAGCTTAGGATAGCTGCTGTACAACATGATGAGAAAATACTGAGTTCTAGTTAACAATATATTTCTTTCAAAGGGTTGAAGGTGATGGAAAGAAAGCAGTGTGAAGAGCCAGGTGAAGAGAAAACTACAGCCCCTGACTAGGCTATCTTGCATTCTTCTGTGGTCATTCAGGTATTTGCCATAGGAAGACAGCTTACTGTCATAGAAGATTATTTGCAAAGGGTCTCAAGATAACTCAAGAATATGAAAAACTGGTTTCTTAGGAGACTTTTGATTAAAAATAGGAGATGATAGGTACTAAAATTATCACTTGCTTAATTTTGAGAGAAAACATGAAAATTCATCTAAAACACTTTCTTCTGCAGGACTCAAACTATTAACTAGATAAAACTATTTTCAGAGGTTAAAGACAAATTCTGTTAAAGATGTCAATTCACATAATTTCTAAAGCCAAAAAAATATACACCAAGCAAAATATTTTAAGTGCATATTTGTGTACAAATAAGGACCTTGCATTTTGAAGCGTTTAGTATTTTCAAAACTTTTTGCTTAAAAAACCACAAATGTCTTGATATGTCTTCTCAGAACAAGGCTTTCATAGAATGAGAAGCAAGATTATTTAGGTCCTGAGAGACTTGAATTTTCTTCAGCAGCAACAAGTTGAATTAAACCAACATTTAGGCTGCCAGACATTTTTCTCTGGTTCTCTACCAGCACAGCATCTGATTCTATGTTCTGTGCAGTTTGTCAAGAAGCTGGCTCAAATTTCCTGATGAGAAATCTTTAAGAGACACATCAATTTGTTCTGAAGCAAGAAACACCCTCCCTCTAATAGTCTAGGAAGACAAGAGACACTTAATAGTTAAGGAAAAACCTTAAGCAACCTAAATAACTGAGTTCTAGCAGCATGCTCATTATTGTGAAAGACAAGGGGCAGAATTCTGCAAGTCTTAAAGGTGCCTAAAATCCTGTGTTGAGTTAGTAAATCTTTGTAAGCATTTTCTTAGAAGAACAAAAAAAGAATAAATCTGCAAAAAAAGCCAGACAGAAATGAGCAACATGCACTAGGAAGCATTTTCCTATTTTAAGTTTTAAACTAAAGGATCATAGCAACCTTGTCCTGGAACATATAGCTCAAGAGTTCTTTTTCCTCCCCTTCAAAATTTATCTAGGGAAAAAAGAAACATGCTCAGTGCAATTAGTGTAAAGTTATAGCCTAGAAGAAAAAAGGACACAGTTATACATGGTCCTTTATACCCTGAATTTTAACAGCACATCTATAAAAGAGAGGAATGACACTCAAAGAAAACCACTGTGGCATCAGTTTGTTCCATATTAGAAATTGCATAAAGTAAGTTAAAAAGCAGCTGTTTGGTACAGCCATAGGCCAAGTCAAAACTGAAATTTTACTGAGGTAGTAATTAAACAGAAAAACCCAAACAAGTCATAAATAAGAATCCCCCTTTTTCACTGTAAGACTGTATCTGCAAAAAAATAACCAAGTGAGAGCAAAAGCACAATGTTCAAAAAGAATTCCAGGGAAACTGTGTTTCACTAGTCCAGTCCAGTGTCCTGTCATACAGTGTAAACCAATGAAGTCCAACCTAAACTGCTGAATAGAAATGCAAAAGCTGATTCCATTAACTCCAAGAACAAGGGGCTTCCAATAAGGAAGCTATACACAAAGACTTCTACATATAGTTCTGGTTAAGAGGAACATTTATGCTGAAGAACCAAAGCTGCTACTTCTGAAATTCACTTAGTAACAACAGTGCAATTTAACTGTTAAGTTCTGTCAGCTGTTTCAGTGAAGGAGTCTCCTCCTATCTACAAAAAGTAAAACTTCTGAAGGGCAAGTTGGCATTATTGGGATATTTTGTTTTAAGGCTTATACACAAACACAGCTAGTTTTTGTTTTCTCATCTCTCATCAGAAGCTGTAATTGCAATAATACTAATCATCACAATAAGACCCTATTAGCCAAGATAAAGAAAATTATTCTTATGATGCCGTTTGGGTAGCTAAAACTATGATTTAGTACTACCATAAACTATAGTAACATTTAAATTAATTTAAATTAGCTTAGGATAGCTGCTGGCATAAACACCTATTAAAATAGGATTTAGATATTACAGGGTTAGAGATCACAATAAATGTAAGAATGTATTTGTTAAAGTTCTTGTACCAAAAGTCAATAAATATTTTGTTTAAACAAGTAACTAATGGTATAAAACTCAATAATAGCTCAAATTAAGATAATTTGCTTCTACAAATTTAATTGGGATATGAAAGGAAAAACTCCTAAATATATTCAAATGGCAAATTTTTAGGTCAATTAAGTGCAGAAAAATTCAAATATTTCATTATCATTAAAACACACTTAATGCCTTCTTTAGTGATAACTGCAAGACTAGGAGCAACAGTATGAAGACCACGTACAGTGATGCCAACTGCATGCATCAATTTTTTGTCAGTGAAAGCAAATCAGTAATCAAATTCCTTCATTATCTCTGCATAACAATACCTTATACTGAGCTACAGAAATGAAAGAACATCTGGCACAGTAATGCAAGTCTCTCTGTTTATCTTAAAATTACATTTAATTCATATGAACTTCTAAGTAGCCATTATGCAAAAATTTCTAATGTCTATATAATGTTTATATTTATAAACCTACATATGTTTCATTTCTAGGATGGTACTTTCACCTGAAAAGTAAACCCAGACTCATTTGTTTTTCAAGCAGCATGCAATTACTTTTGGATAAGTAACCAATAATTTCCATTACCTTGTCCAGTGCAAATTTGGTATTTCCTACAGAAGACAGGGATAATTTGTGGGATCCAACAAGGATGAAATTAGTACTGCGTATGGCATTTGGGCCGCCTGGACTGGCCATGGCTGTGGAGAAAAGTTAAAGTGAAGTTGTAAAAAAACACAACCTGGTTGCTGCAAGGCTTAAAAAAAGTACTTTATTTGCACTAGTGTGTGCATGCCCTACTCAGTACTCCAGAAGAAGCACTCTTTGCAGTGCAGACCAGCAGCACATTCAGAGAGAATCTTGATACACACCATTCCTCCTCAGATCGTTTCTTTCAGAAATAAGCTTTGAAAATATCCACAAAGGAGAAAACAAAGCATTTTAAGTGTCAGGGGGATGGAGAGCATGCTGGGGTACACTACAAAGCACTCATGCCCTGCAACAGGAATGTGACTTTTCAATTTCTTAACCTCTTCTCAAGTCACAGACTGCAATCCTCCAGAATTTGTACATCTTTTCTTTGCACTTACATCAAGGGAAACACACACCACAGCTCAGGTTCAGGAATCTTACTAGTTGCAGCAGCATGGTAGACATTCCAGATTTAGTTCATGAGCTCCTTATAGCTGCAATTTCTGCTAAAGCTAGCTCAAGTATCTCATACTTTAGTCAGAGAAATGTATAACATCTTTATATACTTAGAAAAACACTCAGAGATGCTGTTTTTCCCTGTCAAGAGTCAGAAATATATAGACAAGTTTATACATGTTTATATATAAATACATATACAAAACACTACACACAAGCAATACTGCAGGATCTGCTCATATTTCCAAATTATTCTGTATTACTGTGTTGACAGCAGACTCTAGTTCTCTAATTGAAAAATCATTAAATTAGTTTCAGGGGAAAAAATGTAAACCATGGGTATCTGATATCATATTTTAGTTTTGATTTTGTAAAGATACCATTATGTTTAATGGAAGGTAACTGAGATATAAACACAGTGCCAATTTCTGGGCTGGAAAATTCAGTGTTCATTACTCACAAACTGTCATCTGTTACAAGTATTATTTATTGATATACTAGATTTGACAGCAAGTGTAGATTATTCATCCTGGCATAAGATATTTAGACTTTGCTTACCTGGAGTAAGAAGGTTGCTTTTCTAGAAAGAAAGAGAAAGAAAAGCTGAGTGAAAAAGTACTTCTGATGGTTTCAACAGAAAACAAAGCTAAGGTAAAAAGAAACTACACTGGAATTATTTTTAAAAACCCAATAAAATAGAAAAAAAATCAAAAAGTCCAAGTAAATGTGTAGTAACTGTGTATTTCCAGCATTACATATGTAACAGAGCTGTTTCTTGAACAGATGACTGAAAAACTTGGTAGAGAAGTGGACAATTTATAGAGCCTTAGGTAAGGGACAGAAAGAACCTATTATGGGCACAGCCTTAATCTCTGTGAGAATATGGTCTTTGGAGGGGGTCACAGTCAGATCTTGTTACAACATTATATTCATACTTACTGAAGTAATAGATGTCAATAATCTCTTTGGGGTAATAACCTACAGAAGAAGACAAGACAATAAATGCATTGGCTACTGAATTTGTCCACCACATTAGCATGAAAAATAGACAGTGAAAGTACTGAAGGCTTATCTCAAAGTTTGAATTGGTACTCATTGTATTGAGTAAGTCTTGGGTTTTGACTGGACATAATATATCTCAGTGGAAGAAATGCTACATACCAAAGAAATAATTACTGCAGAAAAGTTAAAGCATGCATTAACTTGGCATGAGCAGCATGTTTGAAAAAAAAAAACCAAAACAATCTTAATAGGCCTTTTTACCTATGTAGTGGGGTTTCAAAGTTACATTTGCTTATTAAAGGTAAGAGTCAACAATAAAAGTATGCAGATGTTCAACATACTGCTGTTATACACTATTATTTTCAAATTAAAAACTCAAAAACAAATTAAAAAAGTTTAAGTGCAACTGTATATTAAACATGAACTGGAATTATGTACTCTTCTTGAAGCTGAAAGACAAGTCTAAGCAGCTTGTCAAAAAGCATGTACAGGATGCCACTGGCAAACCTAAAACCTCATATCAGCAACTTACCTACAGCAGCACAAAACCATTCAGTTTCAAAAGTAAAAATGCCTTTAAACTACAGTATGAGAGAGAAGTAAACCCTGGACTTGAAACTTTCATTAGAGAATAGGTGGAAACTTTCACTGTGCCAAATCCAACAATAAAGAAATTGCCTATTTCTGCTTGCAGACACAGGGTTTAAGTACTCATTCCAACTATTTTGAAAAGACACTCAAGTTTCTTGTTTTTACTAAGTCACAGATATCTTGTCAAGGAGGAAATCAGACCCAAAGCCATTAAATCACTGTGTGCTCTAGCTATTAGAATGAAAAGAAGAACAATTCATACACACAAACTCAAAAAAAAACCCAAAACAAAGAAACCACCACAAAAAACCAAACCACCTCCAGAAAGGCTTGTTTAGGGTTACATATCCTTAATATAGGACAAACACTTGATATGTGCACCCTTATTAAAACAATGTTTACTTTAAAAAGTAAGCATCTAATGCTATTACTTAATAATGGGGAGAGAAAGAGGAGTTTTTAGTTGATCAATAAAGCCTTTAAGACAAATCAACCTCCAGAGCAGGGCATATTGACTGGCATAGTTTAACTGAAGTAGAAAAAGAAGGCAATAAATCACTATCAGAGGCCCCACACCTAATAAATAAAGCCCTGCAAAGCATAGCATTTTGCAGAACTAGTAAGACTTCTCATTCCCCACCAATATTTCAGACTCAACCAAGTGCTGCAGGTCCAATCCACTAATTGCTGTAGGTCTCCATAATCCATCTGTCATTACAGATGTTCCAAGAAGGGAGTAAAAACAAGCAACAGATTGTCTAAGACTGTTAGTCGGTTTTCCTAGTGCACCTTCTGTTGAAACATAACACACTAATCTCCAGGTTTCATTTACCTTAGATTTATTTGTCTTTTTCCTTTTATCAGTGCTTGTAACTTCTTTTTTCTGCACCTGTAAGGCAAGAAGGTATTAAGAAAGTACAGCAGATCATTCTCCTTTACATCTCCCCTTGACAGGAACTGATACATACCCAACTGTAAACTTCTATATTTATTTCAAAGTCATTTGACACATCGTGCCTAAAAGGGAAGAAGAAAAAACAAGTTAAACAAACTGAAGCAACAAGGCTTTTGTTTTGGTTTGTGGCAGGGTTTTAAAGGGTTTTTTTGTTTGTTTTGGTTGATTTTGTTGGATTTTAAGTTACTCTTTACTTCTTCCCTCCTTTTGCTCCTTATAACTATCCAAGGATTAAGAAGACTTTAGCGTATTACTATTTAAAAAGACTTTCCAGAACTCAGAGAAGAAAAGGAGAGGGGAGGACAAAAGGGGCATATAACATGCATCTACCATTTCTCAGATTGCACCCTTCAGCACACTGCTGGCACACACTTTTAGAAACAGATTGAGAATTTTGAGTAAATAGATTCAAGTGAAAATTCCAGTTCAACTGAACTTATAAACAACTTCCCTTTTTATTATTTTGAAGACTTACTAACAAACAGCCATTTGAACTAAATACCTTTTCAGCTGACATATGAGAGTTGAAGATGTACTTGTAAGAGCACTATTTTTCCAGATACCAAAACCAAATAGCTATATAAAGTGTTAGTTGCAGCAAAAGAGAAAAACACATCTCAGGCACAGCAATCCATCTGTCATTGCAGGTGTTCCAGGAAAGAACAAAAGGTAGAAAAAGCAAGAGAGAAAATAGCTGATGGATGGTAGAATAAGTCTATGTTGCTCTTCTGAGAGAAGTGCCTTCCAGCTATTTTTTGAGGAAGGAAATATACCACAAAGTCTTTCCATACTTTTTTGCAGAATATGACATTCTTCTAAGACTTGAAACACTTTTATGCATGTTCCACCATCAGAGTTAAAACTGGTTCAAAAAGGTTTCTTTGTACTTACATAGTAAACATCGTAGTAAAAGTAAGAGCATCTCCATTCAGGGAACTGGCAGTGCTTGCTAATGGAGTTGCAACCATGTTTTCTGCTCCAGATCTCAGTATTATTACATAGTAGTAATTTCCTGCTTCTGCAAGTACACATCAGATGGTTTGGTTAGCCAGAGGACTCCAAGTATCTAAAAAATCCCCAAGTACTGCATTGCTATTAGGCACATCTCTGTGTCATCCCACTTAAAACATTTAGTTACAGTCAAGACTTGCTTATAAACTTACTCTTAAAACTATTTTATTTTCTTTATGCTGTGTCTACTAGTAAAATTGTCTCCACAGGATTCACAGCAACTGCTTTACTGCCTGGGGCATATCTCAGGCCAGACCTGCACGAATCAGTGCGTGAAAGGGGAGAGGAAGAACTGGAAGAACCACAGAAGAATCTTAGTTCTTTAGACTCCTTAGGTCTGCCAGCTTAACCCCACATCAGCTTTCACTGAAACACTGAAAAATTAGTCAGAAGAAGATGAACTGAATGTAATAGCTAAATTTTCATTACTCCTAGATTTCTGAGAACATCAAAGCAGGAGACAAAAAAAACCCCAAACCCAAGAAGAATGAACCAGAAGTATATGTTGGGAGAATGAGGAAGGAGGAAAAAAGAAATAAAGCTTTTGTTTGCTAGTTTTACCTGGCTTTTGAACTGTGCCACATACAAAGTCTGCTTTTAGAGGTAGACGCATTTCTGAAATGGAAACAGATCCCCTGGAGGGAGCAAATTCAGCAGATGTAGAAGCAGCTTTATTTCTTTTATTATGTGGCCCCTCACTCTTCAGTTTATTCAATTCTTCCAATAAAGCAGTTCTCTTCTCAGCTGCATGAAGAAATTAATTATGGTTCTACAGAAGAAAAAGTACTGAACGATTTTTTTCAGCCATAAGTATGTAAAATGCAAATTAAATGTTAATCATTTTACAGTGTAGTAGGAATATTAGGGTCAAGAAAGATACTAAAAACGTCTTCTTGCCTATAAAAAGAGCTGAGACAGAACAGATACTATCCTGTTCTTTTTTCCAGGTGAAGAACTATTAATGTAAAACAATAAATGTGTGGGAAAGAAATTATGAACCCTGTCAAAATGTTCATTACAAAGAACTGAACTTGAGTATAAAAACTTACTTGCAAAGAGAAGAAGTCTCTCTGCTTCTGCTTCTTCTTGTGACCCTTTTCCATGTTCTTCATCAAAACAGCAGTTCAGAGCTTGACTGGCTTGATAAATCACTGTCTGTTGCATGTTGATCTCATTGTTCAGTTCCTAGAGTAAACCAGTAGTAAAAATAATTAACAAGAAGAGAGATTTAGTGTTGCATTGAAACAAGGAAATGTCTCAAGATGAGCATTTTTGGGGGGCAATTCTTCAGAAGTAAATCAGATCCTTTAGATAGCAAACTACAAAAACCTTGCATTTACTTCAGGAAAAGAACATTGCAGCACAACTTATTTTTGATCTCAGAAGTATGGTGGGGAGTGAAAGACTCCAATATTTTATGTCCCATATCCAGTCTAGTCTTCCCTTCGCCAGGGGAAGCAGCAGCTCAGCAGAAATTCAGCAATATAGATGAACAAACACTAGTAAAGATTAGAATATTACCAACTGAAAGTATGTAGTTACAAATTCTGCCTAATTCAAAGGCAGTGGTAAGACACAGATTCTCTGTCTCCCTCTCAAAATAATGGCTTGTTCTCTTCAGACTTAATTTATAACATGATCTTTTTAAGAGAAGCATTAGCTTCATGCATCATCATTCCCTACCATTAGATATTTATGCTAAACAACCTAATTTTGCACTTCTAGGTAATATCCTGGATATTCACAGGGGCAATTAAATTTGGAAGCAGTAGGTTAGAAAAAGGATTTCAATAATCATATTAGATACCTGCATTTTCTTTTTGATATTGACTTGATCAGATGGGCCATTTCTTCTCATTTCTAGTTTGGAAGCAACATCCTCTTTGCGAACAATGATTTGCTTGATCGAAGGACGATCGGTTTCCTTAAACCTTTGGGATCTGTACGCATCGATGCTTTTAAAAAAGGAAACCCCACAAAATGTTTCACAGGTGTGCCAAGCTCTTCTCAATGTATACACAGATATGTATTAGATATTGATGTTTTCTAACTTGCCTAACTGGCTTTAAAGAAAGCATTCTATCAGCTCACTTTAAGTTAAAGCAATATAAAAGACTACACAATCTTTGATAAAGGCTGAGATCTTGCAAATAAAGCTCAATTTGTAGTTTGAGTTCCATTTGTAATTTGAGCAGTACACATCATTAGAAGAGTTAAAAAAGCCAGTCTTAACTTGTACACTTACAGAATCAGGGGTGAGAGGCTGTGTTTGTTTATTACCTGTAAGGAAGGTTGCGATCTTCTGACATAGAGCCAATACTGTCTCCAGATTCTGCCCTGGGAACTCTAGTCCTTTGGAACTTCTCAGACTTCAGACTTACATCACTGATACTGCTACCTTCCTCAGTTGACTTAGGAGAACCAAAGGCCTGAGGAAAAGAAAACATTATATTACAGATGTCTGTTCACATAAAAATCTTTTTTCTCTCTCCTTTACTTGCTTTACATATAAACAGTAAATTTGCTTATTTGCTTAGTATTATTTAACATATGACATTTTACAAATACGGACATAGAGCAAGTTTATTTATTTAAGGCCACTAACAGATTATTGAACTCAATGAGATGCCACCTTTAGTTTCCAAATCAGTCCAGTTACACAATTACTTCTCTTCAGATTTTTCAACAGCAGTCACTCCATTGCATGCATGTATCCCACTGCACATCTAGTACTAGTAACAGGTTTGATTTAGCAGAAGACCACTTGTTTAGCAGAGCACCCAATATTTTCAATATTGCTACAATATTTTCAGAGAACTTTGCCTCATTATGCTTTCATTAGCAAAATATCATCTATAACTTCTTTATTTGCCCAGTCCTAATACTACAAAATATCACAGTTCACAAGCCAATTGTACATCTGTGTGATAAACAGGCCCTTCCCCACCCTCCTAAGAATTCTCACCTCTGAACCAACAGATTCCACTAGAGGGGTCAACAGAGACATCGATGAAATGTTCAGTGACTCCTCCTGCTCATCCTCATCACTTTCACCTTCCAGGCTCATGCTCATTTCTTTCTTCAACTTTTCTATGTCTGGACCATCCTCTTGAAGAATTTCAAAAATCTCATTTATCACTTTTGAGCTATTCATCTCGTCAGTCACATGCATTTTGCCTTCACATACTTCATCTGAAGAGTGACATTTTTAAATACATTAATAGCATCAAGAATCTCATTAAACAGAGAAGCAAACTCATTTTTGCTTTCCAAGCAAACAACATTTCTTATAGTCGGGCACATAGAACCTATAAGTACACTTCTACAGCTACTTTAATATACTATTTTTACATATACTGCATAATCAATGCAGAAGGGGAATGAAAAGATGCACCTTTTGGACAAATTTCCACCTTTTAGTTCAAATATATCTGAAACTTAACTGCAAGTCCAACAGCAGAGCAGTCATTTCTATCCTTTCTCAGTGAACTTTTAATACCAGCTTTTTAATATTCCTTGAAGACTTGAATGTCAAGAAAGAAGGGTTATGCATGATAAAAGAAGTTTCCTGATTTGTTTTTTATACTTTATTACAAAACACATGGAGATCAGCATATGGATGGTGAATTCATTGTTCAGACTTGAAGGATATTAACACTGTTCTAGACAAGTGGAAACAATGAGCCAAGCCATTAATATACATCTACTCAAACAAACCTTTTGGTTTCTCATCAACTTGTTCAAATTTTGAGACAGACATAGCTTTTACAGGGCTCTTTGACTCAGCAATCTTCAGAGGACTGGGTTTCTCAGTCTCTTCACATTTAGAAGTATCTAAGGGGTTTATAAAGAAAAGAAGTATAATAACTAGCCTTTATTTTAGTTATTGAATTTCAGAAGTTTTACCAACAAAAAGACAACTAGATTAAATATTCCAGTTAGCCACACATCAAAAAAAAGCATTAGAATAGCCTCCACAACCTGTACATCTAGACTTCTATCTTATAATCAGAAAACTGATACAAAAAGAAACAATGCTGAAACCACAGTGGAATGCAGACACTCAAGAGCAAAAAGGGAAAATTTTAAATAAACAAACAAAAAATCCACTACATAGAAACCACAGCAGGCAAACCCAGTTTTTCTAGGAGGGCATTTGATACATCTTACAAGTAAACAGGCTACCAAGAGTGTTAACTACGTTCACCCTTTTTTACAGAGAGCTGAAGATTTTTCCACTCAGGATGCACCAGAAAGCACGTCAGGAGCACCTCAAAATTCTTTTCATGTGTCCTACCATAAAAATTATATTATAAAGGGATACTGACAAGGAAAGAGTTCCCTCCCACTAGATTCTTGTGCAAATTTAGATACTCAGGTACAGGATAGACTAAATATGTAACTGTCAATTCATATTCATTTCCCTGCACTTAACCTCCAGTCAGGTTTGAAACACAGGTATAACCCTTTGAAAAACAAAAAGACAGTCTTGCCTTGCCATCCTTCCAAGTGGGGTAAGAGTGGAGAGTACTAGTATCACACAAGAAGATTTAGAGAAGATAATCAGTAACCAAAGGAGAGGTCCATTTCCACACATGAGTGTTACTGGCCTCTTTCTCTGCTCATGAATATCAAGTGCAGTGCTCCTGTCCAGCACTAGTCACAGGCAAACTGTGACAGCTCTCACCCGAAGACTCCACACTGGGAGACTTTGCTGGCCCGTCACCTGCTGATGTGTCTTCTGATGATCCAAGAGCAGAGGCATCTGAACTAGGAGGAGGTTTTGGACTAACCTGAGGTTGGCTTTCCTGGCAGGAATAAAAACAATGCATTAGGAGATAATGTTCAAAGTGACTACAAAACAATACCACAAAAGACACATTTTAACACTGCTAGGAAAAAGAGCTGTCTATCCAGTACCCTATTTATTCATCTAAGATATTTAGCTGAAGAAGCAAGCATTAAATGTTTGCATGAGGAGCTCTTTTGCTTTTACAGTTATAGAAGATAAATCCCACACACTTAACATCATGAAAAAGTAAATAAATCAATTGGCTCAAAGCAGTATCACTTGTCTTAATTGATTCTACAAGAGGTAAAAAAATCTAATAATTTGTTAATTATCATACAAATCACTTGACAAGCGGTCTTGCATAGCCTAGGCACTCCCAAAGCATAGGTTTTTAACTCTTACATAAACTTCCACATCTAACCCTGTGTTCAGAATATGTTAAAGCAATTTAGGGTATGGTATTTTGATTGATGAGGTAACACATTACCATTTTAGCTTCTGGAAGCTTCCTCTTTGAGCTGTCACTTTTCTCCGCACTCCACAGATTGCCCCTATCAAATCGGCCACGAAGGCATGCAAGTTCTCGTTCACGTTCCTGAACAGGTGAAGGGAAATGGGAGAAAAGCTGACAGCCTTAAGATATCACAACATTTCAGATTCCTCAGGTAGGTGCAGAACAGGAATAACCCTCCTCCCCAAGCTTACAAGCTAGCTATGAGTGTAACAGGTCATACCTGTTTAAGCTGAAGCGCTAAACTGGCAGTAGAGGAATTTTCATTTTGTTTGAGAAGCCTCTCCTGGATTGTCCTTGTATTTGGGGTAACAGTGGGTGTTCTGCACCCTGGAGTATTCGTAGCAGGGCTGCGTGCGCTACGCTCTTGACAGCGCTCCCCAAAGCGTTCCAGGAAGGGCTTAATTCCTGATCCCCCTACAAGAACAATTGTTTGGCCTTGAAAGAAACTCTCAAAAATAAAGGAATCACTGCAATTTTGTGTCCTGATGAAGGTTCCCAGTGAAGTGATTAAGCTGAATCCTTTACAGCTCTTACTCCATTATACTTAATACGAACTGAACCTGAAGTGCAAATCATAAAAGTGTTGTTAATAAAACAGTAAATTAAGGCAAGCAGATGTCTCTCTCTTACTACAGTCCACATGAAATACACCAGTTATTAAAACTGCTTTGCCTTTTCTAAACTTCATCTACAACCAGCCCGCTTGTCTTTCACAAAAATAAGCATTCTAGTACATGCAGAGGATATTTTATTTGGCATCCACCCTACTTGACTGAGCTTATCTTTTATTGCAGCACATCTAAAACTTGCTTTTCTGAACATCATTTCAAAGCGTTCCAGCCATTAGTCCAGGTTTCTGACATAATAAGCAGCTAAATTTAAAATTGGAGATGTTTACTTGTTTTGACATCAATGCTATCACTGAAAATAAAGACACTGCAAAGTTACAGCATCTATATGGCACCAAACTTTGATTTCTTCTAAATACGCAGGCTCTTCACATTATATCAAATTCATAAATATAGTATCCAACAATCTGAAATAAACTTTGAACAATCTCAATTAACATGTTAGGCTGTTTTTGCTCTTAAGATGTCCATGTCCAAGAAAATGTCCCCTGCAAAATACAGAAGCTGCACAACTTACAATAATTATCACAGAAGTCATCAGCATTTTACTCAAGTTACAGCTGGAAATACGTATTTATCTGGTATGGTATCTTAAATTCTTAACTAATATGTAGTTTTCAACACAGAATGCATAGGTCTAACTTGAATGGATACCTAGTGAAGCTGAAAAACAGCCTACCTGGTGTTGTGGGTTTACCCTTAGGTTCAAGTTGCACATGTGTTCCTTTGACTGGCTCTGCTTTGGACTGAAGTGGTTGAGGCAAAGCTGACTTTGCTGTTTGTGTACGTTCTTCAGTTTTCCGAGGACTGCAGGCTTTCTCTGCTGGCCGTTGTTGTCCTTCAGAGTCTTTAGAACAGGGAGCAGTGACTCTTGAAGAATGTGTTAAAAAATTGTTTGGATCCTTAGGAAGGGAAAAAAGAAAAAAAAAAAGAGACTTATGTTCTTATTCTCTCAAGAGGAAAAAGAATGAAAGCACTCTGCATAGCATACTATCACCTAATACCTTCAACAAAAGAAAAAGACAAGTGTTAAGCTTTTAATAGATGATTGTTTTTTAAATCTAGTATTTCAAATTGTTTCAGTATTTGATTCCAGGTGCTCTTGCCAGCTGTTTCAGGTATTTTCCCACATTTCCCTAAACAAGAACACACATGGCAGATATTGTCACTGCAGAAAAGGCTTAAGGTGAACAGTACGTGTCTGGTACTACTAATGTCATCACACTAATTGAGTCTTTGTACAGCAATAATATTTACAATTTCAGTCAATCAACTACATGACGTTACAGAGGGAAACCCAGTATCTCTGTAACAAGCCCCCCTTATGAGGGTCAAGAGCAGCAATCAAGTACATTGACATCAACTTCAACAAAACACGTAAGTACTCTCATCTTTAAGTCTCAATAAAAGGATTTCTAAGCTGTTTCAGATCAGCTATAAAAAGGGCATGTGGGATTGCAATAAAGCACAAGTTGTAAATAGACTAAGATTGCTCACACCAAATCTTTAAATTCAGATTAAATAGTTATGTGCTAACATTTGTCAGCCCCAATACAATAATCAATTTTTAATCAGCAACTAAATCAGACACTCACCGCTCTCTTTGAGTTTGCTGGTTTATTAATAGAAGCCTCAACATGCCTTTGAGAACAGGATGCAGCTTCCTGCTTTACACTGCTACTATTGATTCTAGCAGATGCTCCACTTGTAGTGGACAATTTGGATAAACAAGTAGTGCCAGGCTGTTCTTGTGCATTGTTTTGCTTTGCAGATGGATGACTTAGGTCATCTTCCCAGGAACCAATTGTAGCAGCAAGGTTGGCTAAACGGCCTCTTCTCCCAATAGGGGTTTCACTTGCCAGGGCATTAGATGTCTGCTTAGGTGGAGAAACAGACAGATCTTTTGATTGGAGAGGAGACAGAGGAACACATTCAGAGGGATCTGGGAAAAAAGAAAACACATTTATTTTGCAAATAAAATATATTGAGATATATTTGCATCTTTTGCATTATCAACAATTAGATGTTCCTGCCATCAACAGAATCAAACTACTAGCCTTGAAGACACTGAGACTAAGCACATTAAACATATTTAATCAAGTAGCTTACTAATTTTATGTGTCAGTTATAAGAGCAATGCATCAGACAAATAGAGAAAAAAAAGTTTAAACTGTAGACAACAACTTCAATATTTTAGGCCTGCCCTAGTATTGTCTTAGAATTCATTATGAAAACATTAACCTTCACATACACAAAATTATCTTCTTCTACTCAACATAATCATCAATGCAACCACTGAGAGACATCAATGGCAGCCAGTGAAACATACCCTCACTATCCCAGCAGCGCCGCTGCTCTGCCAACTTCTGCATACGTGTTTTGACTGAAAGGGCTGCAGGAGTTTCTGACTTGGTGGTAGGTTTTACTTTCTCAAGAGGCTGAACCAGTGAAGTTCCGTTAGAAGCAGTTTTGTGTGATTCTGGAGTCATCTGAGAAGGATCATGGCCTGTGGAACTTGAAGGAACTGGCTGTACGTTCTCTGAACTAGAAGCTGGAGTCTCGATATCATTAGGGCAGAGCCTCTTTGATGGTGATGGCTTCGTATCTGGTTTTGCTGGATAGGTCAGAGTATTCAAGAAAATTAGTATTCAAACAATCTAAAATATTTTCTGACAACATAAAATTGTAGTGCAAATAAAGTTATGATTTATGAATACCCTGATAGGATTCCCAAAAAAATGCCCCTCCCAAATCTATCAAGCACAAGGCACTCTCTTTGGCATTATGCAATTATTTCTAAATAGCTTAGTAATGACCTGGCACATCTGCTCTCAGGTCAAGCTAAACATGAGCTAGCCCTAGTGGCCAAGTAAGTGCAACCATTGCTTTTAGTTTAAGATAAATGCTCAATGTTTTTGCTTTCCCTTTGGAAAAAAGATGGGACTTATATCAAAACAATCTTTATTACACATGTTGCAAAATACCTTCATCACCAGGAAGAGGTGCCTGGTTACCAGTTTCTGCCAAAGGCTCTCTGGCTCTCTTGGTCTGCATTGTGGGTCTCGCCCCCATCTTGGGCCGCTCTGCCATTTTCCTCTGCAGGTTCTCCCGCCTGGCGCGGGTTCTCTCAAGGAGTTTCTGGGTGGGCAGTAAGTCATGTGTTACCAGACATTCCAGGGTGTTAACTAGCAACAGCTCAGCATAAAAGATGCTGGAATTCCATATAGCATGTATACTAAGATGCCCAACACTACTAGCTAGCCAGGAGGTTCCAAACTTCAGTCATTAAATCAACTATTGTCTCCAATTAGCTTGGCTGTGAAAGAAAACCAGGCTAAAGACACACAACCAATGCCAATATTTAAGAAGAGGGGCTTCTGTAGACCCCAAAGTCATCAGAAATGTTTGAAAGTAATTTTCTTTTTATCCTGTATCACCACGTGACAGTCTTGATCTGTCAAGTCTTGCTAGCAGGGTTTTCTGACACATTGCTAAAGCATCTGGTCAAGTCACCTGACTGGCACTAACCCTCTAACAAAATAAACAACATTGAAGCAATTGTCAAGAGATCATAAAAAAGTTCAACAAATAAAAGCATGGCTCTCAATATTAAAAAAAAATTCCTATGACACCTTCCAAATCAAAAGGTGAATTTCTTTGCCTCAAGCTTAAATTTTAAGAATAGACTAATATTATAACCAGCTATATTATGGTATAATGGCCTATTTATTAAGATATCTCTATACAGAAAAACATATGAAGAGATATCAATTAAGCTATATAACATTCTTTTTCATTCCCTACCCATTGGAAATTTGAATATTTTCATTATATTCCTTACAAAATAGCTATTTTAGTGAATGTTCCACACTAGTACAAAGTGATTCTTTACAGTATTCAAGTTTAAAATGTTATAGTTTGTTTGTAATACAGCATTTGTAAGTCATTATCACTCAGTTTGATCACATCTAAAGGATACTTAATGACTCTTTTGATCTAGGTTTTAAGATTGAGACAAGAAATGGTGCAATTGAACTAATGGCCTTTAAAGGGAAGCATATAAACTGCACTTGTTTGGTGGCACATAAATTATTGTGAGAACTGTGCCAGTCATTCTCTGTCCTGTTGCACAGCAATTAAATACACATTTCACATTTTTAACTGTCTAGGGCTGAAGTCTTAAACAATGTTCCATTGTAGGGCAACACAGGACAAATAGAATGTTAATCTCAACAGTTTTTTTTGTGAAAGCAAATCTCAGCTTTGCTAACTTTCACAGAAGAGGAGGGATTTGGAGAAAAAAAAAAAACCAAAAACAAAAGGCATGAAATACCATGAGTGCCTTCAATGCAGGTTCCATGCTAGTTGTGTACACAAGTCATCTCTCCTTATTTCCAAAATGCAGAGCTACAAAGTGCATGTAATACCTACATTAAAAAAATCCTAAAAGCCATTTAAATTAACAGCTCTTCTTGCAAAAAGCTGAATATATCTTACAACAGCATTCCTACAGTCCTATTCAAATGGAGGCACATTCCTTTCTGTTTTGTTAGTTGAGCAAAATAGAGTTTCAGTTGTTACAAATGAGAGGTCACTTCCCAAGAACGCATGCCTCTGTTGTTCAGCTCCAGCTCCTATTGGCACCTCAAATTTTCCATGCAACTGCCATAATTCCAACAGTGCTGTTACACATGATGAGTAAGCCACGCTCCACAACTTGGGGCTTACCTTCCAAGCTCATAAACAGAGTATTTTCTACAAGTACATTCTGAAACTTTGTCATCAGAACAGTTGGACAGTATCACAGAAGTCTAAAATCCTAGAATATCCTGAATTGGAAGGGACCCACTAGAAATCCAGTTCCTGACCCTGCACAGAACAGCTCCAAGAATCACACAATGTACCTGAGACCATTACCTATTTTATTGCAACAAGGAATCTGAGGACAACTAAGTCAAAGTTAGAGGATCAGTCTGTACAAAAGCACTTTCTAAAAATCAGAAAAAAAGCTTCCCACTTCAGATGTTAATGAACAACCCCAGTTTTTCAAAAGGATGTTTTAAAATACATATTAGAGAAGATATATAAGATTACAAGAATTTCTTCTAACTACCCTGCTCTACTAGCAGAATAGAGCAAAGAGAGCAATTGAAGGAGCATTGTCAAACCTGACATTTGCAAATTTTCCCCCAACAACTACATTGCTTCTTTCTCTTTGCTCATCCTCCATGCTAAGAAACCACACTTGCCTCTATGAATGGTAAAAATTACTTTAAAGTACAAAATAACCTAGACTATTTCTAACATTCTGTAGTAACAAACAAACCCTTTTGTGCAAGAAAGGTGAGTTACAAAATCAGCTATAAACATAGAAGTCACAAAAAGCATGTTTATTGTGATCCTGAAAAAGTACTCCCTGCACTGGCTCCTCAGTGCAATCTGTATTAATAATTTGGGTGAGATTCAAAAGGTTATTAGCTTTTTCTTGCAAGATTAACCAAAAGAAATATTATTTCAGAACTGATTTGAAAGCACTCCACTGAAGCTTACAGCAAGATTTCTTTGAGCTTAAATTCATTGACAGACAAAATTTGCTACTGCAAAGGGATCAGCAAACACTGAATTAACAGTATGCTTTGGTCAATTAATGCTCGAATTACACTGTTTTACATAATCAACACCTACAGTGCCTCACCAGACCCCTGCAAGTAACAGAGCACGGTAATTTGTACACAAAGATTATCTGAAAACAGTTAAACTAAGCGAAGGTTATATTAAAAGAAAAATAAAATAGCAAGAAAAACCACAGAACATAAAAATAGCAAAAGGCTTTCTTTTCACAGAACTTCGGGGAAAGTTACTAAAATACTTGGACACTAATGTCAGTCAGAACTTTACACAACACTGGAATGTCCTCCACAGCAGAAATATTGATAAGGTGACTTTTTATGCACTCTGCAATACCGGCTAACACTTGAATGAAGTTTACTTTGGGGAGAGGCCTCACAGTTGGTCATTTTCAAAGCATTTCAAAGTCAGTTATGGTACAAGAAGGGCGTGTAGAGGTTGGAATATCTCCCAGCATGCAAAACCATTTTAAACTCGAGTCAGTAGTCCAGACTTGAAGTTTATTTAAGACGAGCTGTATCATGTCACTCATTACCAATTAAGGAAGGAGGGTTTCGATGTTTACACTTAGCACGACTTTACATGGGGGTAGGGTAGAACTGCCTTGGCATAACACATTTAGTAAATCTGTTCAGAGCAACACCTTATGTTCATTTTTTTAAAAATCAGATCTGTGCAGTCACCTTTTCTGGGCACTCAAATTATTTAAAGCATGTCAGTTTGATAAACAGATTGTTTACAAGGGGAGGAGGGAATATTTCATCAGTGTATCTAATGAAATTTTTTTTTAAGTAGTTCAGGTTTTATTTACACAGGCTGTAGATTGAATGCCCTTTTTACTACATTTTTTAAAGCAGTGACAAGACAGCTTTAAAACTTCACACCTCTGACATGAAATCGGATTACAGCATAGCATCTTTAAGAACTCTTCAACCTTCATGCAGATTCAAGGTGGTCAGTTCCTCATTTTACTACGATTTTGCCTCTGTAAAGCTTAAGCACGCACACAGACAATTCACCTTAACAACTGGCGCCCTTGTTTTAATAAAAGAGGAACTGCGCCTGTCAAAGAAAGTGACCAATCGCAGTGGGAAAAGTGCCAGCTAGGATGCATTTTTTATCAGACTGTCTCCTCTTTGGACACACTTAGGATCCGACCTTTCGGTACGGCAGGCACAGAGCGTGTCAGAGCGCTCCCTCTGTCCCCGCTGACAATCCGAGCTGCCAGACGCGCACGAAAGGCGAACGCGCGGCTTGCGAAGGCGCCTCTGCCCCGCAAACCCTGGCGCCCATCACCCGCTCTGGCCTCTCCCGACACGATCTGACAAAGCCCGCGAGGCACCGGCAGGACCCAGGACCCTCCCCACTGCAGGGAAAGAGGGCCAACGCGATCCCGCAAATACCCCCGCAAGCGGGGACGAGGGTGGCTGGCAGGGCTCAGCCAGGAGCAACCAGCCCGCCCCGAGAGCGCGGCCGAGGAGCGGCGCCCTTCCCTTCCGACCCTGTCACCCCGCGGTCCCCGACACCGACACCTCGCCCCCTCCCCAGCTGACGACCCAGGGGCCGTGCCGTGCCCTCACCTCCGTAAAGGGATCCATGGCTGTACCGCCACCGCTCGCGCAGGGTCCGCTGGCCGCCGGCGCCGCCCGCACCCCCGCCCCAACCGCTACCGCGATTTGAATTTCAGCGCCCAACGCGCGCAGGCACCACGGGAAGAGGGCGTGGGGCGCGCACGCGGGCGTGGATTGACAGGAGCGCCGCCCAATCCGGCGGCACGATGGCAGCGCGCGCCCGCCCGCCCGCAGGAACTGAGGGGCCCGGCGGCGGCGGCGGCGGCGGCCCGGGAGGTGGCTCCGTTTTCCCGGCTCTGTTTTCCCGGCTCCGTTTTCCCGGCTCTGTTTTCCCGGCTCCGTTTTCCCGGCTCTGTTTTCCCGGCTCCGGAACGGGGTCTGCTGCATTCGTGTGCCGGCCCTCTCTGCGGCCCTGCCGCTCAGGGTTCCTTGTGTTGCGTGCCCGGAGTCCATCCAGCCGGGGCTGCCCTGTCACAGAATTCGTTCGGGAGAGCGCCGAGATCGTCGAGTCCAACCTATGCCCGAACACCACCATGTCAAACAGACCCTGGCACTGAGTGAACACGTCCAGTCTTTCCTTAAACACCTCCAGGGATGGTGACTCCGCCACCTCCCCGGGCAGCACATTCCAGTGTCTAATCACTCCCGTGAAGAAATTCCACCTCAGATCCAACCCAAACCTCCCTTGGCACAGCTTAAAGACGATGTCCTCTCATCCTCACCTTCCTCCTCCTCTCTTCGAAAGAAGATGCTTCTACCTCTTTTGCAGGCAAATAGAGCAATAGTGCTTGGTTAATCACACATCTTGAAGCAGCTGCTCAGTAGGAGCGTGCCCTGAGCCTGGAAGATTAATTTTTCACCTGACATTGACGTGGAAATGTCAGTGGAAAATACGGGTTTTGTGTGACGCAGTAAATGGAGAGGATACTTCCCCAGTGCAGCTGTGGAACTTGCTGGTCCTTCTCATGGTCCTTCAGTTTCTCCTCTGCAGCCTGTGGATCTCATGAAACCTCACCCACCACCTCCTGCAGCTGTCCCCTGCAGCATTTCACTGGCAGACTTTTCTCGTAGATACAGAATTAGCAGAGACCCACTGGTTGCTGAGGTTCACTCTTTGCTGTCCGTGCACCATCCCAAACTCCCTTCCCATACATGTTTTGAACACAATCACAAATACATCTTGTGTTTTTCATCTCTGTCCTTCCCCTTGGGAGACTGCTGTAGGCTTGCCTGCCCAAATGAATAAACCTTGTCAAATTTCCTATCTATCCATACATATTGGCACCCCTTCATAACTTTTTACTTGTGTTCATTACCTTGAATGAATGCCCTTCTTCACTAGTGCTGTGCTTCTTGCCTTTTCAATTATTTATAGGCAACAGTATTTTCTTCTCCCAGCTTTTACTTTGGCTTGCTAAACAAATCAACACTCTTCTAATTGTCCCTCATTAAAAAATGTCTTATTTGCAAACAGCACGGCATTACTGTGCAGCAAAATCTAAAAATACAGTATCAAATAATACTTTTCTGAAGAAATCTTTAAGATTGGACACTGGCAAACAATCATCTCTGCACTGTTCTCAGATAAACATGGGTTGGAGCAGTCTGAGGTCCAGCATCAGAACTTGCTCACACACCTGAAAGAAAATTGGGACTTACCATATGGGACTTGTCACTCATTCATAATCTATGAACCAGCCTGTTCAGCAGTAAGAAAGAACAGGCTTTATTTCTGTCAAGAGAAACTAGGTTTAGCTATCACTGGTAAATAACAGAAACATCCTTTTAATGGAGCAGGAAAACACCAGAAGGCAAAATAGCTAATATGGAGCTCGAAGTCATTGGCAGAAAATAGAGAGAATTACCATTAAGTCCTTTCTTTCTCCTGCCATCCCAAAGGTAGAAAACTCATGCACAATTTGAGCCCTCTAAATAATACAAAATTACTGCAATCTAAACATGCTTTCTGCTTTACATGTGGGTCTGTGAGATTTATATGGTGCAGCTCCATCTGTCTTTGGTGAATTTCCAAATGTGTCTCCATCCATTGCTGGTGTCTCTCAAATGACACAGCACAGCACATGATGCTCAGCCTGGGGGCCGACAGAACGGGGGTGGTGACACTCTTAGTGTACATACTGATGTGTAAATAAGACTGACATAAACTAATTATTACTATTTTAAAAGAGGAAAATAAGAATTCTTGATCTGTGCAATGAATTTCTTAAAAAATGTATTTCTATACAGTGTACTCTGAAAAATGAAATGGAGATTCCTAGGAGTGTATAACTGCTTAAATCAATGCAGTATATATATATTTGACAAATGTCTTTCCCTTTTGTTCTCTACAGAGCCAGTAATTTCTTCATAATTTCGATCCAGACTCATCAAGGTCCTCCTAGAAATAAACAGAATACTTAGTTTCTCATCTTGTCAAGGAATTATGTCCATCTTCCAGGAACCAGTGGATAGTAAATATATCTCATCCTTTTATCACTCTAAGTAGCCAAAGAAAGTCAATAATTTTCAGGAACTGTGCTGTAAAAATGGGATCTGTTGTCTGCATAGTGGTAGGGGTACAGCCCTTAGCAATGGCATTTTCAGTTGGTGTTATATTTTTCTTAATAAATTATTTCTACAACGACTTGCAGGAAAGAAAAAATCAACTGATCTTTCACAATATGAAGGCACAAAGAAAAAGAGAGGGAAAGAAAGGAATGCCATGTGAAACCAGCAGAACAATGAGTCAGCTCTGCCTGTTCAACAGCTTTATATTTTATGCCAGACTTTTGCATTCAAAAATTATGAATCACACCCTTCACTGTCTCCTCCCTCATGTGATAGGGCTTAAGATCTCTTCTTGCCAGGCATAAGCTAATGAAAAGTAATTCTTTCTGTAACAAGAAATAATACAATACAAAGCACTTGGGGAACAGTTTTTGCTGGCTTGCAGTTGTCATGGGAGTTGAGAACTTGTGCATTGGAGACAGGCATTTTTCTTTTAACATAGCAAGAAGAACATTATTACTTTTCTAAGTTTTCCTTCCAAAAGTTTTAAAGCATATTGACTGTTTTCAGGGATGTATTTTCATTTCAGGAGGTTATAGATGTTTGCACTAACACTTTAATAATAAAAGTAGAGCACTTCTTAACTAATAAGGAGAACACTTGCCAAAGTATTTTTATCTCTGGCTTCCTTACAATACCAATACAATCAGAAATGTAAAGTATTGACATTAAAAATGCTGATCCCAGTGTATTCTACTGTGTAGCTCCATTCTGTAATCCTCAGAATATTTCCTAAAACTTTCTTTCTGCTGAGAAACTTCTCAATTCTGATTCCAAAGGAAAGATGAGCAAGGTGCTTCCTTTGATGCACAGAAAAATCCTGTCAATTAGGGAAAATTACTACTTTCCATCTTGTAATTTCTTTTTATTCATTGTTTAATAACTCAAAATGAAAGTCAGTGCTCACCTATCTTCTCCTTGCAAGGAGATTCAATTTGTAGCATGGTAATACAGTGCATTAGAATACAGTAGTGTAGTATTCCTTTCAAAAAGTGTTTTTTAACCAGAAAAAATCCACTCCTCCACTAATCAGCTGGAGAGCTGTTGAGATTCTGGTAGCCATTTCCCACCTAGTAGTAGGATTGCATGGGAATCCACAGAGAGGAGAAGCAACTGTAGGGCCTAGCACACGGTGGTGTGCATCATAATTTATGGACTGTAGTGCCATTAGATTTAATTCCTCCCCATGATTTCAGACAAAGGCAGAAGAACCTTGGGAAGAGACAAGGAGACAGCCCTTGCAGAGCTTCTTGAGAACATCTCCTTCCCCTAGCTCACCTTCTTTTTTGCCTCCAGTGGATCCTGGAGGATGTGTGGTTCGGGTCTGACTCTCTGTGTCTTGTCTGTATCCAAGTTAAAGTCAGGCTGTAAGAAATTCCCCTCTTCACAGGCCCCCCAGGGAATCCTGCATTACAGAAGAGCAGTAAGAATATAATATCCATCCTTCCAGTGATTCTGAAATGAAGAGCAAATTGTGCCCTCAAATCCTCTTGAATATGCTAGCATGCCAGAGAGCTGGCCTGGAAAAAGGCAATTTCATCTCCAAACAGTGAATAGAAGGGTTGATCCATAGTCTGGCAAAGCACTGCAGTTTGGATTAATCTGTATTTTCTATTAGAAATGTTACATAATCAAAAACGTTTTGATGGGCAGCATTTAGGATATGTTCTCTAAGCCAAGCCAGAGGTGATTATACAGCTTTTGTCAGCTCTTATGATAATCACAGAGGCAATTTAGGCTGACATTATCCAGTAAAGGAATATATTTATGTCAGGAACAAGACAGGTTTCATGAGTGAGTAACCCAATGTGTGACATGGATCTAAATTAGCAATGCTCAGAGCACAGGTCTCTTTCCTAATAGTGTGAATAGGAAATTCCTAACCAGCTCACCTAGACTAAAACAATGCAAGACCCCATAGCCATTACAGTGTAACTTTTACCTGGGATTTTGTTTTCTATAACCAAGAGGATTCATTCATTACTCTGCCTTGACAAGTGTATCTGGGGGGAAAATCCTTAAAGTGGCCTTTTGCTGGGGTAAAATATTACAGACGCTCTCATATGAGGAGCAACTGAAGAAAAAATTACACAGAAATCAAAGTTGGAGGGAAAAGCAAAAAAAAATATAGATTAATGGCTGGACTTGATAATCTTAGGAGGTCTTTTTTCAACCTCAATGATTTTATGATTATGGGGAGAAAGAAGTAAAACAGGATGAGTGAAAAATGGCAGATAACAAGGGAGGATAACAAAGAAACAGAGGAAAAGAAAGATATATTAAAATGGAGATGTAGGGAAACAAGGACTGAGACAAAACTCATATTTCATTAACAACAAAAGACAAGTGGACTCAGTTTCTGAAAAAAAAAAATCTCTGGGTAGTTGAACTCTGCTGTTTTACGAGGCTGTGGGAGTTAAGAAATATTTGCATGTCCTGCTCTCTCAAAAGACTTATTGTCTTCAGTCAGTATAATATTGAATTTGTATCACTAAATCACAGAAAGTTTCTCAGGGCTGTTCATTTAGGTCTCCTAACTGATCTACACAGGAGGAGAGAATTTGACTTCCTTCTTTTGTGTCTCAAGGTAAAATACCCCCTTTTCTTTCTTTATCCATATGGTACAGATGTACCATTTGCTGACATAAAAATTCTGAAATGAAGCAAAGGACGTGAGAGTACTTAAGTGCCACTATGTTAATTTAGACCAGAGTATTACCCTCAGTACCTGAGACGTGCTTGCAACTGTAACATAGTGCAAATGGAGTAATCACATCAGCAATTTCACCAGCCAAATTGTATAACATTTTATATTCTTGAAATAATTTTCTGAACAATGGAAAAATTAGGAGATTCTTGTTAAGAAACCATCTTTCACAAAAAAAGTTCTATCAGCTCTATCTTTTTTTAAAGACTCAGTAGGGTGTAAGCTTAAAAGGTGATAATTTTCTGGCCTCTTGCCATCTTATTCTCATATTTTAAATAAATAAATGAAACTGCAGTACATGCATAAAATAAATTATTTATAAGGAAGGCCAAGAATATTACCTACAAGTCACCTGAAATTTTTTAAAACCAAAACAGGTGCTTCAAATTAAGTGTAGCCTATATGCTTTGCTAAATAGGGAAAGATTTAAGGATATGAAATAGGTTTCACGTGAGTTCACAGTAGGTTTTTTTTCACTTTCTATGTCAGTTCTTTAGGAAAAAACAACCATATAATACCATGAAATCCCTTCTGCAAAAGTAGCATGTTTACACTAGAGGGTGCTACTTGGACAGGATTTTAGGCTGCTCAGTGTCTTGCTTTGGAAATCTCTTTTTCAACATTTGGGAAAAAATGCCCATCTGAAATAAGAAACAGATGTTTCTTATGGGACAGAGCCTACTGAAATTTAAATAAACATAACTGAAATTATATTTTCCACATACATACCCATGAGGGACACTGGTCTCTTATGTCATCTCAGCTTCAGTGCTAACTACATATATAATTACACTGAGGATGTGTTAGAGATGAGTAAATATCCTTAATATTTCAATCTGCTTTTGCTTAACAAACTGCTATGGCACAGAAAATAGACTAACTAATGGAGTATAAAAATAAGGCCATGTTTCTTCATTAATGAGAAGGACAGAAGCATCTGATGGAGTAAAACCTAAATTAGCAGTCTATAGTAGAAACACAATGTCACTGAATGCCTGGGTGTGGTACAACAAAGGGTTGCCTCACCTTACAGTAAAGCATGAAAGAAGGTAAAGGGAATAGAAATGGCCAAGATATTATTTTAAATAATTCTTCCTTCATTCTTCCCATGGTGATGAGAATTGTGAGAACTCTGAACATGTGCCTCTGCATCTCCAGGGCCTTTGGCTGCCTTGAGCCAGAGCCCACACAGAGGTGGTGCAGGTCCTGGGCCAAGAAGAGAGCTGCTGCTCCTTAGCAGCTGTTTGCAAGCGGGTTGGTATGGGCAGCCTGTCTTCTTGTCTGTCTGTTCCAAAAATCTCATTGAACTTGGCAGGTCTGTAAGGCAAGACAGTGTTTGCCTGCACTGTCCCCATCTCAGAGATGCTGTAGCTCCAACTCTAGGACTCTACTAACACCCTGATAAAGAGGGAATCTCTAAAAACAGGCAGGAAGTGAAGGCAAATAAATTCTGAAAATACTTCTGGTTTGGCTTACGCTTTTCCCCCACGCTACTGAACACTATTTGCATTGGCTGAATTTGTCACTCATACCACTTGGAGGGTGTTATTCCTCATGGAGTAAATAAAATAGGCTCAGCTGTTTTATAGCCCCATATAACCTCACAAACTATGTGGAAATTTGCAAAGTAAAGCTCAGTAGCAGTGTTAGGCATGTACTTGGAAACTGGAAAAAGAGAGTGAGTTTACACCTTGGGTTCTGCCCCTCACTAGTTCAGTGCTCCTCCTTGAAAACAGGGTTTACCAGAAGACCACCTTCTCCAGGCCAGGAAAAGTCCCTTCTGCTCTACAGATCCTGTCCTAGGTGTGAGAGTCTGGATGTCCCATGAAATGAAATGCTTTGTTGAAGAAGTACATCATCACTCTTTCCACAGCTATTGGGTCATTGCCCACTGATGTCAGCTGCAAAGGGCCCTCTGCTTCCAGCATGGGCCCAGCATGCAGGTGAGAGCTGCCTCCAAAACTCCATGTACTCATGCTTACTACTGCCCAAGTTGCTTAAAAGCTGCTAAGGCAGTGCTTTGTGTTTTTTGGATATCCCCTTCTCATTTTATAAGTCTGTTGTATAACTTGGACTAGCAAAAAATAGGGGATCAAATAAACAAAGTGGAAGAGGAAAATATAAGGAAATGAGTGGCAATAGAGAGAGGAACATTGTGCATTTTTCAGGCTGGTTAAGAAATAAGTGAACTGTTCACCTGATCAGCCAAAAAGGACAATGCACTACTAGGAAAACTTTGCTTTTGAACTGAAATTATCCCAGCACCACAAAAGAGTTGACCAGCTTAAAAGGCACAAAGTACAAATGTTTACTATAATAGATTGTCATTTTTGTTGAGCTGTGGTTTAACCCCAGCCAGCAACTAAGCCCCATGCAGCTGGTCACTCACTTCCCCACCAGAAGGATCAGAGAGAGAATGGGAAGTGTAAAAACCAGAAGAACTTGCGGATTGAGATAAAGGCAGCTTAATAGAAAAAGCAAAAGCTGCACACACAAGCAAAGTAAAACAAGGAATTGATTCAGTGCTTCCCACAGGCAGGCAGGTGTTCAGCCATCTCCAGCAGAGCGGGGCCCCATCACATGTAAGAGTGACNGGGGCAGATTGCCTTGTGCTGCCTGTGCTGCCTGACCTGGTATTTGTGCTGCCACAGCAAGGTACCTGTGATTCATCTGCTGGTGTTTGCAGTTCGACAGGCAGCTTGTGCTCGGGCTGCCTGCCAGTCCTGCCTGCCACTGCCAGAGGCAGCACCCTGCCTTTCTCAGAGGGACCCCTGTAGTGACAAGGGGACACTGCTGCACAAGTGGACAGACATTTGGAGGAGGAAAGGTCAGGAGGGGTGAGTTGGTCCTTCAGTCCAGACTGAATGAGATGCATGCTTAATGTGACTATTGTATTTTTACATTATTTTCCTGCCATAGGAAAGCAGCCTCTTTTTCATTAGTAGTATAAGTGCATTTGTGAGTGTACAACAGACATCTTAGATTTCTTTCCTCATATGATAGCAGACAACAGTCAGCTACACTTGTAGGTTCATATCTCAAGGATCTTACATTGCTTTCACTTCTCTGTACTTTACTGCAAGGTTTGCCTATGTTTTGTTTACCCTTTTTGGGTTGAGTGTAAGGTTTTGAGCCTCCTTGGCATAAAGCACGAACAAATTTAGTGGATAAATCAATCCGAATACTGGAGCCGTATCAAGTTGTGCATCTTAAAATAGCAGTCCCATTGAATAAGTCTATGAGTAAGCAGCTCCCACAAGCATGTGCTGCATTTGCTGTGTGCTAGGAGTGTAGGACCCAGCTGGAATCAGAAGGCAATGTCAGACATTTCTGAAGGAGCTTCTAGAAAGAGTTTCTCTGGAAGGACGGTCAGTGGGAGTCACTTGGTCAATGAAATTGTTTGGTCAGGAGATACTTGGCCAGCTAAGAGTCATTAAGCAGGGAAAGAAGGCTGACCTTGCCTCTCTGAAGGGCCTGAAGCTGTGCCAAATTATGCAGAGTTAGTTAAGGACTCATTCTCAGCTTTCATAGTTCATCAGTGATTCTTTGTTGTCATAGAGAAGCGGCGGAAAGATGGTGCAAATATGAGGGAGGAACCAAATAAAACTGATGTTAAAACAAGTGTGCACACACACACACACACACATATATATATATGCATATTTAAAATTCAAATGCACATATGCACATATATATATTTATATATGCATCTATATATATGCATTTATATATGCATGTATGTGTTGGAATTTTGCAGTGGTAGCTTCTGACAGATACAGAGATCAATAAAATGTGTCACTGCTCTTCCAGACTGTACACATTGCAGAGCTTACTGATGCTAATATTCCTATAAAGATACTCCTCTGCATGCAAGATATTGCAGTATTTTTGACCAAGTGAATATGAAATTATCTCTGAAGACATGACCAGGTAAATCTGAAATTATCTCTGAAAGTAATGTTACATTAAAGCTGAAATACAAAATGCATGTCACCTTCAATTCTGGCTCCTAACAGTAGATATAGATCCATTTGGACTGTGGAACTGTGTTATTTAAGCTGTATTCTACAGTGTAGCTCATCTAAACACCACAATTAGTCCCCATGTTCCCTCATCTTGCTACAATGTGATCAATGCCAGCTGCAATGATAGCCTCCAGGAATTTTTTCATGATAGAGTAGCTTGTCTTTTTCTCTGTTGTCCTTCCAGACAGACTTGTAAGCTAAGATGTCTTTGAGGTCAGAACTGCTAGAGGTACACTATGTATATATATATATATATACATATATATATATGTATGTATGTGTGTGTGTATAGCATTTTTGTCATGAGATATTCAGTAATGCTTTTCTCAACTGACCTTTCCATGTTATGCTTTTAATCAAAAAACATGACAAAGCTTGCTCAGAGACAAAGCAGAAAGCAGGGACAGGTGGCCTTTTAGCATCCCTCCTCTTTGCCTTCTGCTGCTATTGCTTTTGGCATCCTCTTGCTACAGCCAGGAGCTAGTATGACCTAAAAAGACCCTTCATGCCATCCTGTGAAGGAAAAAGGCTAGTGGGGAAAGAAAAAAAGTGGCGGCAGTGGATTCAGGGGTGATTGACTGCCCAAGCACTAAGGGAAAAAGGACTCATGGACACCAGGGAGAAGCAGGCAGGAGATGAGAGAGATGGAGAGAAGGCATCCACTGGATGAAGCAAGAAAGGGTAGATGTGTAAAACATACAAAAATAGCTGGATAGTTACTGACTTCATTACTATGGCATCCAAGTATATATAAAATAGCATCTCTAGAAGGAGAATTAGGGTCTATGCAGCAAAATCACTGGGAAGTTATAGTAAAATGGTACATTGACTTTATATTTTAGTAGTTGTCTAATATTTCTTCATCAGCTGTGCTGATTATTTGCAGTGCCTGAACCAATTCACTGATTTGGGGTTTTTTTTTCATGTAATTGCCATGTATCACAAGCAAACTCTAACCCGTAAGGGATAGCTTTGTCTCTCTGAAAGTGTTTATTCAGTTCCTGCAATTTGAGATTTGGAGACAAGCCTGCAAGTTCCAGATGCTACATTGTTAGCAAAATAGTTTGGAGGGTATTTTAGGTTAAACTTGGACATGTTGACAGATGATGTATCTTCTTGGATCTTCAAAGAATTTAAGTTAAAAGGGACATCAAATTTGTCAGCTAGGTAGAAGTGTGTTTCAGCACTGGCTTCTCATTAGCCAACTGAGAAAAATGACACTTCAGTCTTTTCATAACTGGTCTTAAGAGTACCTGGTTTTGACTGTGTGTGAAGCAGTAGAAAATAAAAGAAAAATATTTGCTTTAAACCCTTGTTTTTGTTTTTTAATTATTGCCTGTGAAGACTGACATGAAAGCAGACAGAGCTATCTGAGCAGTGTTCACTCAGTCTTGTGATTGCCTACATGCAAGTATGCTTGTCTGTCTAAGGAGGGTTCGTGAAACTTGGTAAAACTTTTCCTGGTAGGACACAGAAAGGGATTCTCTGAAGTATCAATAAGCTGTGATCTGTAGAATTTCCTCCACTGCTACCTGATGATACAGCCAGGATTTATTGGACAGTGCTATGGATGGAATCTCTGTGTGGAGCACATTGCAGATACTGATTTATTGATGGGAGGGAAGGTGGCAGATATTTAACATACTCAACTAAAGCAGCACACAGCTTTCCAGCTCTGCTCTTCCTGGGAGATCACTACACTCACGTAATCTATGTTAAGCACTATTGTCTGGTAAGTTACTTTCAATTAAATTGCTCTCTCCAATAAGTGTTGACCATTTAAGAAAAGTAAATGCATTATTAACACAGTAAAATGTATTGATGTGTAATCTCAATTCAGTAGTCCCCTTAAGTCTGCATGAAGAGTACAGAATCTTCCTACACCGTGCCTACATTAATGGGTTACACAACCACGATTCCTAAGATAAAATAACTTGTTCCTATTTGATGTTCAATTTTAAAATGCGCAGATTGTATCTCAAGCAGTGAAAGGTTTCACAACAAAGCAACAGATTGCACAACAAGTAAGGCGACAGGAGGGTGTAATATAAAGTCTGTCTTCTACTTTAAATTCTATTTACTACTTACCAGGATATGATAACCATCAGTTACAGCCCTAAACCGTTGCCCTGATGCAATTCCTCCGTTCTCTTTACATGGGACACCGGCGAGCATGAGACCCATCTGCCAGGGTGGCACTGGTGCTAAGCACCCTTGTTGCCAGGCAGTCCTTCCTCTGCCCGCCACAGCTCCAGCAGATAATTCCCAGCCACGCCAACTATTGCCAATTGCAGCGATGACGGTAGCTGACAATTANAGCATCGCCTCAGCGGCGCCGCGGGTGTCAGTGCGGAGCCACCTGGCCCTGGGGACGAGGGTAGGGGTCCACACCTGCCCGGCTCCAGAGGCAGGAGCTGCCCCCGTGAGTGGGGAGTGAGCCCGTCCCCTGCGGGCCCGGCCCCGGCCCCGGCCCGCCGCCGACTGCGGGCGTGACTCCCGCTGCGNATTTACTACTTACCAGGGTATGATAACCATCAGTTACAGCCCTAAACCGTTGCCCTGATGCAATTCCTCCGTTCTCTTTACATGGGACACCGGCGAGCATGAGACCCATCTGCCAGGGTGGCACTGGTGCTAAGCACCCTTGTTGCCAGGCAGTCCTTCCTCTGCCCGCCACAGCTCCAGCAGATAATTCCCAGCCACGCCAACTATTGCCAATTGCAGCGATGACGGTAGCTGACAATTACTGGAGGACTGCAGCGCTGGACTCCGCGCGGGTTATGCTCGCTAGATTCCTGCAAAGGATGACCCTAAAGCCTCGCCTATGCTGCCAACACCTGGGACCAGCCGTGCCGGTGGGAAACAGCGGGCTGATGTTGCCGGGCGGCGTCGGCGGGGTGGCACCCCGGGACACCGGCCGCTGCACTACAGATCCCAGGGTGCAGCGCGCCCGCGCCCCGCCCCCGCCAGCGTTCGGGCGGCGCGGAGCGCGCCGGGACTTGTAGTCTGCAGAGGCGGGC
>VZRX01001031.1:62233-130988 GCA_013398075.1 Notiomystis cincta
CGGGCCGGCGGCTCTTGCCTGCCGGGTGGGGCAGCATCGCCTCAGCGGCGCCGCGGGTGTCAGTGCGGAGCCACCTGGCCCTGGGGACGAGGGTAGGGGTCCACACCTGCCCGGCTCCAGAGGCAGGAGCTGGCCCCGTGAGTGGGGAGTGAGCCCGTCCCCTGCGGGCCCGGCCCCGGCCCCGGCCCGCTGCGGACTGCGGGCGTGACTCCCGCTCCGCTGGAGAGAGGGACGGACCGTGCAGGGCAGAATGCTGATAAAACTATTGCTGGTTGTATCTGGTGTCTTGCGCCCTTCGGCTCTACCCTTTGCTGTGTTCTCAGGGAAGTTAACAAATTCTTACAGCATGTGTGTATAAAAACCTGTATTATGAATACATAGCGATAATACAGAAGAGCATTTGGTGCCACACAAAACTGCTCTTCCGTGCTGTGTACATGTGGAATGCAGGAAAACCTACAATACAGTTGCTGCTTGAAAACAGATGTTTTCCTTGTTTAAATTTGACATCCTTTCATGTGTCATGACTTCAGCTGCTCAAGCCAATGTTGCTTTGCCGTGGGGACATCTAGCTACAAGAAATCTGCTGGAGGTGTCGTAGTGTGCCCACGTTCAATACCCTTGCAATCATAACGAAGATCTCTTAGAGCTACTCTTTGTCTGCATAATTGATATGCTGTTCCATCTGTGCATGGATATGACTGGAGTGTTACTTCTGATAACGGGAACAGAAATAAAGTTCATGGGATGGATCAGAGCATCCCTGGAGATGTGCAGTAGCCACTGCAATCTGAAAGGACGAGATTTCTTGAAAGATAGTTGAGTCCAAATCCCTCCATCAAATATTCCTAACTGCACCTGTGCTGCAGTAGAATAAGCCAGAGATCTGCTTGGATGAGCATTTCATCCTTTGCTGGTCTGCCTATAAATCAGTGTTCTGTGATTATATCCTGAGTTTATTACATCAGTGGGAGTTTGTTGCCTGATTTCGTTAGAGCCAAGTCCTCACTTGTACTGATTATTACTGTGCCCGTGTAATTCAATTTGAAGGGCCCAAATTTGGAGCCAGTTACATAATACTGTATTTCAATATAGAAGCAAACATGCAGGAAACTGCAAGTCAGTCCATACTTGTTTTGTTGTTTTGTTGGGTTTTTTTAAGGTAGAAAGAGTACATCTCAAATAGCACCATCACTTTAAAGAAGAAAATCCAAACTGCCAATTGGTCCTAAAAGTGCAGAGTTACTTAAAAACACTGGCAGCTAATGAATCAGATATACAAGTTGGCTGATAGGTGAAACCTGCCTTTGGTTTTAAAGCTCAGAACTAAACCTGAATGACAGATAACACCTTTACAGGAGGATATTTAAAAATGGTATATTTTGGGGTGAAAAAAAAAAGAAAGTCTTGGGTTAAATGTAAAAGTTCCCAATATCATACAGGCTCTAGTTAATAACTAAGATTCTGCTTATGAAAATAGAAGGTAATTCAATGTCAGTGTTTTTACAGAATCACATTGCCTAATTCTGCTGTTAAACCATGTTCAGTTATTATAGACAGAGCTTCCAGTGCATTCTAGTTCAAGTTGCCTGACAGCTTCTGTTCAAAACTGGAATGTTTTTAAACTTTAAAGGTGTTTCCAGTGGTGAGGAAATCGAATATAGGATTCTGGTCAGATTCTGTTATGCCACAAATACAAGCCTGTAGTGTTTGAGAGGCAGAGGAACATTACAGGTTCATATACAACACTTTATGTTGCCTGTTTCTTTTCAGAATATTCTTTCTATAGCCCTCTTCACACATGAACCATGCAGTCTAGAGCCCATAAACTACAAGGTGTTGTGAATCTATTCAAATTGTCTGAATATTGGAGGTAAACATTTCTTTGTAATGTAATTGTACCTTTGCACAGTATGTCAAAGGAGGAATCTTACTTGTCACATCTGTATAGTTCCTTCTCATCTCTCAGTTTCAAACTCAGCTATTGCTTGTAGACAGATCACATACATTATTTGCCTTCTTATAAATTTGAAAATTCAAATCAGCCTTGAAATAATTTCTGACTTTGAGCAAAAAGAAACTCAACCATATTCTAACATGGTAATGGTAATCTGAAAAAACAAAAGTAGTGGCTCAGACCATTACATCCCTAGGACAGGAGGAAGTGCTCCACAAACATGTGTGCTAAGCACCTTAGTCACACTTGCAGTTTGGAAAGGATTTGTTCATTGTGCATATATAACCTGAGTGACAGCTGCTTGAAAACTGCAGGAGCTCTCTGCTATTTTAGAGCAAGCCTTGCCAGACAGAGAGATCTGTGCCCATAAATACCTGTCATTAACCTCATTCCACCTATGGAACAGGTATTTAAGAAGCTGCTTGGATAGTAGCTGCCCTGTAGCACTCTCCAAAGTCTAGAAAAATGCTTACAACTAGGATTTTACCATGTGTATTATTGGCTTATTAGCTCAGCCCATCAGTTTCTAAAGGATGGAGACCAATAATATAACCTGACTCCTGAATATAACAAAAAATTTAAACTTTTTTTCTAGCAACCTCTGAGAAGATCAGGCAATGCCTGCAATGGTGCAAGATTCAAGTGACTGGGATGCAATTTATACATGGAAAGTGTTTCATTAGTGCAGAATTGTAATTAGGTTTGTGGTTCCCACATATTCTCTGTTAGCAGTCTTGGACTCCATCCCTTTTCCAGTACTGCTGTGACACTGGAATAGCTGTCTGTATATAAATGACAATGATGGGATTTTTGCTAGGGCACAACCTGCTGTCTTGTGAGATCCTTTAGACTCACGGGGTAGTTGCCTTTGTCTAGCTGGCTGCCCTGCTAGCCCACCTAATGGGATGGCAGAAGCTGAACACCATGATGCTAAAGAGGGGTAGAGCTCTACTCTGGCCCAAGACAGACCAAGTTGCCATTAACAGGAGGGATTTCTGTTCTTTGGTACCCTAATTATGACAAAATGGGGACAGGCAGCCCTTGTGTCCCCTCCTTGCTTATGTCTACATCACCTTGCACTCCAGATATGGCAGATTGTTTCATGCAATATTTCACCTGTGTCTCTAGGACCATGTTTTTATTAATGAGTTGTTGCAGAAAGGAACAAGATATAAATAAATGGAAGTAAACGATGGAGAATCTTTTAGGAAGATACTATAGTAGTTTGGGTTTGGGTTTTTTAGGGTTTTTTTAATTGCTGAAGGATTTGTGGCTTTGTGACTGTTGAGTGCTTGGAAGTGAGAACAATGAAAAGAATCTTTGTACATAAATTACATGAGAGAGTTTCTCAAAGGTAACTGGAGCCTTGGGCATATGTTCTTTGACAGTTTTCTACTGCAAAAGCAGAAATAAGGCAGGAAACTGAGATTTGTACTTCTCAGAACACATGTAACACACATGGATGAGATAAAAAAGATAAAACCTGTGTGATCTGTAGTGTGATATCGGTACCCTGATATGCAGGATAGCATTACAGCATGGCATGGTGCTTTTCAATTTGCCTTTTTCATACTTTTTAGAAGTAATCTCCAGTCATCTGTCCAATGTTACCCAGACTTTAAAAGCTGGAAATCACTGCTAAGCAATCCATGCAATTAATCTGGGTAGATAATCCATTCCAACTGGCTACTTCATAGCAGCATGGTATCTCAGTACTTCTTGAAATACTGAAGCAGGTTTTCAGGAGGCAGGCTGTGCAATGAATTTGGTTTATATTCGGAATACTAGACCTCTTTTTCAATCACCAGGCATTGCTAATCATTGGAAACTGTTGTATATATTAAGTCAAGTTTCCTAGAAGACAATATATTCTTAGTTTGGTTGATGCTCTCTGATTTACAGATGTGAGTTTAAAATATCCTTAATGTGTTATAGCTTAAACAAATGTACTAGAGAGCTTTAAATCTGGTGCTTTGCAACATGATTCTGACATAGTCTCAAGTATTATTTTTTAATTTATTTGGTAATGATATTCAGAAGACCTGTACAAAATTTCAGAGCAGCAATTACATGATTTCTGTGAAAAGTGCTTTGTTATCTATTATAACATTTCAAATGTTTTGGATTACCTGTTGATTCTAGGTTTCCAGCAGAAATAGGCATGGAACAGTATCCTTTAGTCAGAAGAAAATTAAGGACAGCCACACATATTTTGGCAGCTGAAAAATCACTTTGCTACGAGATTACGCTTATAAAGCAACTACAGATTGGGGACAACTATTTTTGATATCAGCCATGTGCATGTGAAACCTGCCAGTGCATGTTCAGCACTCAACCACCATTTGTGACACTTCCAGGAGAATTCTGACTTACAGCATTCAGCGACTGTCTGCGTATAAAAGCATTTAATACTGGCCAACGGTACCTCTTAGCTCTCACAGCTTGCTGTCATGAATTTTTGGTATTAGATTAACACAAGTGTTGAGGGAGGGAGGGAGTGGGCAGTTTAAGGTCATTTTGAGTTGTTTCTTTGAATTCAATTTCTGGGTTTTTTTCTTTTCTATTTATCACTTCTTAGATATGTGTGTGATACTAGTTCAAATTGTTCCATTATAGCAGCAATTTATGGCTTCTATATTCTTTGGAGATTTTAAGAATTAGTAGAGTTAAGGGTTAAAAGAGTAGGTGAAGTGTTAATGCCTCTGGTGTCGTGTTATTTCTTTGTCTGTATTTTAAGAAGTAGCTGTGTCATTTCCAACTTCAATTTTGTCTACCTAAGCAAAGTCACGTGCTCAGAAATTTAATATGTGTTCAGACATTCTGGAAACCTTGGTTTTCACTTACCCTTCCTAAAAGTAAGCATTCTCATACTGTAATAGTTGATACAGGTCTGGAGCCAATCTCAAATGACTTGCCCAGAAATATGAGAGTGGACACTATTCTGTCCAAAGAATGCCTCTCTTTTCTGTATTTCCTTTGATGTTGTTCTCCTTGTGATGGGGAGCTGTGGTTTCTCACCACGGCAGCTCAAGGGAAAGTGAGATAAGCTCTGTAGGCAGGTTGTCACGGATGTGAGGAGAATGCTCTGACAGAATTTAACGGGAGTGCCAAGGAGCACCTTCCTGTGCCAAGTGTAGAAAGGGAACTCACAAACTTATGATGGAAGAAAACTGAGTTTGCATAGGGTACACATGATTTAGGGAAAGAGAATAATCTAATGCTTCTATTTCTCTTCTTTCCAGTGCAGGAAACACCCAGGCTGCAGATCCCCCATCGTATGTTCACGCAAATAGGACCTAAATAGTTTTTAGGACAGGATGTTTGGGAGAACTGAGGAACACAGGTTGATATGGAACTGACAGAGGTCCAACAGCATGAAATATGTTGTCATGGTGGTTATGTTGGGAGCAAAACCTAATTTTACTGTGAAAATAAAGCTGAAATTAAACCACTGTCAATCGCCCCCTCCCCCCTGCTTGGAGGCATTTAATGATCTCTTGCTAATGTTCCATTCAGACTATAATTATTGTATGTAAAGTAATTATGGCTCAGCTATGTATAACTCTGGGATGAAGCTCAAATCCCTTTTGCAGGCTTTAATCATGCTCCAGCCATATCTCCTCTTCTGTGAATCCTTTCATTTTAGGTACAGAAGTAGGAAACATTTCTGTGTGGCACGATTTATTTGTACTTCTAGTTTCAGCTCACCTAATGTTCTAGGAGGAACTGGTTGTCAAGAGGAGAGGATGGTTAGAACCAGTGAAGCGAGGTCACTTCTCTCTAAGAAGCCAGCACAAATGTTAAATTCAGTTTTAATCCTCAATGACTTTTCCATGCAGCTGCTCTGCACCAGGGACCAGTCTCCCCCAAAGGCTATGTCAGGGGTCAGAGCAAGAAAGGAGGGTTCACTCATTAAATAAACTTTGTTTGCTTCTTGCATTTACTTTAGTTTACAATGTTTCTTCTCAAGTGTTTTTTTTAAAGCCAGCTGTTACTGTAAAACAACTTTGATTAGATGAAATAACCAGTGTTGTCCTAAGGCTTTTGAGAAGTGTAACTAGCTGATCTCTTTTCTCTCTCCTCTTTAAATATAGCTTACTGTCCATATTAAGGCTGGACACATGAAACTGAAATCTTTTAACCGTATATTACTATCCAGACGGTGTTGTATATTGTTCATATAGTGGCTGGCCCTTTCCAATGTTCTCACCCTTTTCTGAGAGTAAATTCTGTGAATCAGATTTTGCAGATGAGATCACACCAGACTGCTTGTATCACAGCACAGATCCCTGTGGGACTTCACTGTAAACACTGCTCACATGCTCCTATACAGTTCCCTATTTTTTAAATTATTTTTTGTCCTTACAGAAAGCCATCCTTGCATGATAAAGAGCAATCAGCTCAAAATTATACATTTGTTAATGTAGCAGTAAACATTCGTGAAGTCCTGCAGTCTTTTTTTAAACAACTTCCATCTTAGCTGCCAACATTGTAGCTGTGCATGGAGATGCAAGCATAAAATACTTGTTTAGCTGGATCTTACAAGTCCCAGTCCAATTGTTCAAAACTGATACACACACTCAGTTTTCCCTTATACCTAGAAGTCAAGATTAATGTGATGTGACTGCAGTTAAGGCATTTTGTGTTTCCTTTATGTTGCAGTTTTGAGTCCTTAAGAATAGTATCACTGTGTGAAAATCAAGTTTGTCCTCATGTTTTTTGTTTTCTTTCCCGCCTAAATGCAGAAAAACTTCACTGGCCTAAGACAGAGCTTTCGAGGAAATCCGTCCTGAGTCTTGAAGTACATAAGCTGAACATTAATAATGAAAACAGCCTCCAGCATCCCCCTTCTGGGATCCTTAAGGACATTTTCACCACAGGAACCAGTAGCTACAACGTCCTTCTGCAGAGCAAAGAGGAGAAAAAACACCACCCTCAAAAGCAGTCATCCGCCCACCACAAGAAACACAGGAAAGCCCCCAAGTGTTCGTCCTTCTCGAGGGGCAGCGAGCCGCGGCGAGCGAAGGTGCCGCTGCCCTTGCCCAGCGCCTCAGGCCCGCCCCCGCGGCCCAGGAGCAGGGCTAGGAAGCACTGCAGCCTGACAAAGCCGAGGCAGGCCCAGTCCTCAAAAAGCCACGGGAAGGAAGGCGATGCCTCCGGCCAAAAACTCTGTTTACTCACTGCCATCAAGCCGTCCAATGTGGAGAAAGAGAAGGTTAAGTTTTTCAGCTCCGATTTCACGTACAATCCTCAGTTTGAATATGAGAACCCTGCTCTGCCAAATGTGTTAGCTAAGCACAGCCATGCATCTGACAGATTTCTTAAGCAGGTATAGTTACTTTTTTCCCTTTCTTTCCTACTGATTATTTCTTCCTACACCTACGTGGTATTTGGTTTTGTTTGTAGCAAGTAATTTCTCTTTATTCTCCCCTGCTGTTTGAAAAACGCATCAAAGATGACAATGAGCTAGTAGAAATTAAATAATACCTAGTTTATTAAAAAAATTAAAGCCATCATAAAATTTACAGGATTTAAAGGGTAAAGGCATAGTTCCTTCTAAATGGGTTTACATGAAATATAATTTAAAGCAAGAAAGTTTTTTAGGCAATGAAGCAGGGTCCAGTACAGGAAAAATACAGTGCCTAAACAGCCAGAAGAATAAAGCAGCACAGAAATCCTGCCAATCCTCTTGGTGACACAGGGATTAGGAGGGGATAGCAATTATTTGAGGTCATCATTATTGGATAAGCATGTGTTGATGTTCCTTGTTTTAATCAACTTTGAAAGGGTATTTGAATATACATAAGACTCAATCAAGCAGCAGGCACATTCCATTCCAGAGAGAGGTAAATTTTAAGAAGACAATTTTGGTTTTTCATAACATGCAGCCACACTGGTAACATAACTACAGACATTCCCATTCTGTGTAACTGCCTTGTCTTCCTACCTGAGCTACAAAAAAAACTCAAAGCAAAGCCTTGCTTTCAACTTTGACCTAAATGACAAAACCCAGTGCTTATCTATACAGTAGCAGAAGTAGTATTCTTCCCACTTCTGCGATTTTTAAATGGTTTAGAGGATTTTTTTATTTAAAAATGGTCTAGATCTTATGTAAGTCTGATAAGCTTTTCTAAACAGAGACTCTCATGTTTTCAAGTGATACTTAACTTGGGAAGACATCCTGCCATTCCATGAGTTTCACTTCTTTGTGATATGAATGTTTCACTTAAAAGTAAAACTCCTGGTGGAAAAGATATGTGAATTGAAAGGACTAGGGATTCTAAAAACTGATCCCTGACTTGTGAACAGACTGACTTACTTTTTCTTTTTCTAAATCCAAGAATGCAGAAAAGTGTTATTACCCATTACATCATTGTATTGATAGTCTCCATTTTCACACTGAAAATATCTGTATATTTTAACAACTCAGTTTCTGGGTTTTCATTAAAAATTTATTCTCTTTATGAGAAAAGAGAACAGCTGTTCTATTCTTAAAATCTTCTTCCATACTTCTAAACAACGAGCTAAATTGTAATGACACCAAATGAAACTGCTCCTTGACGAGAGCTTTTTAATAGGCTTTCCTTTGATTTTTTTAGCAATATTGGCAACATAGATGACAGCAAATCAACAACTACTGATTTGACAAACCAAATTTAATACAAATTATCCCTTTCAGTGTGGGCTAGCACAGCCTTAAAAGTCCTTTTATGCATGATGATTTTCTGGAGCAAGCCTGTCTTTAGTTTACCCTTCTCTTAACAAAAACTCTTAAGCCTAAATACTGAATATTTTAATAATGAATTATTCTGATTTGTAACTCTACCTTTTCCCCTGTTCATAAAACATATAGGAAAATAAAGAATAAAGGCTTTGTAACAACTTTATAAAAGGCAGTACAAAATTTAACATTCGAGGAAGTATGATGTTTCTGGCAATTAACAAGGAAGATATAAATCGTTTCACAAGACTTAGTTTGAGTCACTAGAAAAGAATGTATTCAAAGTTCAGCTCCTAAAAATACCAAACAAAAATACCTTGCACTTAAAATGCCCAAAGCAGCAGCTTTAACACAGCTCCAAGCCCAGCAGGTGTCACTCTCTCTCTTTTCTCTACAACTAGCTTTAGAAATTTTCATCTCCACTCAAATTTGAATTTAATTTCATGCAAATTTACTATCCAGAAAAAGCAGCATTAATCAAAATTTTAATCAGCAAGTATTGTAGGAGCACTTGCTTTTCCTCATTGCTATTTTTTTTTCCCACACAGATTTTACTTGTCAGAAGAAGCACGTAGGTATCTTACAGGAAGTTCAGTTCAGAAAGGATGACTTCAGTTGCAAAGAAGGTCCTCACAGTATCAAGAGCTGGGTCTGCAGTAGAACACACAGCTGTGCATAGTCATCCTTTTTGCTATAAGAAGGATCAATTCAGTTTTGTTGGTGGTGTTTTGAAACACTTTTGGCTTCTGTTTATTGCTCCACTTATTTTAGAAAGCTTTGGTGTCTGTGAACAGAATTATTCTTTTTTTTTTTTCTCCAAAAGGTGCTCATGACAACTTACACTGGCTGGCTCTATTATGAGTAAAAAGATGTAAACCCAGCTCTTACTCACTGAACTCACCCTTTTCTGTAGGGGGCTTTTAGGATACCTAAGTGAAATGAGCTCAAAACCTGACATTTCAGAATTTTAGAGAACTTTTCAGTCATGTCAAAAATGTTTTACCCACAGCTGTGCACAGCCTGCAAGGACATTAAAACAGATTGTGCTTTCTTATTGCCCTTTCTGCATCTGTGCATGTCTATGAAATTGGTTAATATAGCATTACTGAAATATGTCTGGAAGACAAATCACACTCTGCCCCATTTATTTATTTTATGAAGGCAAAGAGCACTGAGGATTTTGCAAACCATTAACCCAGCAATGCTGCAGTGAGGAACACACAGGCTTGTGAGCACCTACTTTACCCCATGCCTCTACTTATATCAAAGCCTTTAAACCTTGGGGACAGCCCAGCACTTTTCTTGATTGACTTTTCACAGACATAGAGAAAACATTTTTGAGTTATTAATACATTTGAGAAATGCTAATTTTAGTGTCTTTCTTCTCATATTTTGTTCTGTTTGTTTTGCTCTTCCTGCTTTATCATATTTTCTTCATAATAAGGTTTTCATAAGTCACACAATACATGCCTTCAGGGAAGTAAACTTGAGAACAGAAAATAGCATGCAGATTTGCACTCTTCACATTGATTAACATATCTGATATTACAGAAGTTAATTCTCTTACCACTGTGTTCAAGGTCACTGCAGCAACTGTGTGCTCTCTAGAAGTTTTCTGGCTAAAACTACTTGTCCCTCATTTTGAAGTTTCTTTGTAGCACTCAAAGCATTTGTTACTTTTGCTCAGATGCTAGAAGTGGCAATATTTGCTTAGAAATAATTGTTCTCAGCATTTGCAGAGCAGATGAACTTAACAGTTGCAATTTGCTGGACCAAAATTAGCAAGTTGAAACTTTAAGTAACCCCTTTCCTTGACGTGCACAAGGCAGTGAGAATTCCATTTCTATCTACATTAAAAAACAAACAAACAAACAAAAAACCACCAACAAAACAGCCCCAACAATTCTGTTGAATGAGTGATCCCCCCCATGAAAGATTTACACATCCTCTTCCCTTGTACTCATAAGAGAATAGCAGTTTTGAGTTCCTAAATAAACCAGTTATGCCACATTGCAAGTGTTTGTGTGACAATAATATAAGTAGCCTACAATTAGCAAATTTATCTCATGTTGAAGAAAAAGTTAGGTGGAGCTGGAAGGCTAAACAGCATGGCATCCAACACTGAGTAATCTTTTGCTATGTCTAAGTGATGTCACATCTTAGGCCTGTGGAAGACTCAAAAACATGACATTGTCTGTAAAAAGCACTTGATTGTAAAACACTTCATTCTCCACTAATAAGAAATTCCCTTGTTAACTAAGATTTATAGGTAGGGTGTGCTAAAACATAACACAAAGCATATCAGGCCATCCAAGTGGCACAGATCCTCAGGGTCTGACACAAACCTCTCTCTTCCCCTAGAAGAGACTATAGATCACTTCTGGTGATACCACAGTAGGAAGATAGCTTTACTTCACAACACAGTCTCAAACAAAAAACTAGTGACTATTAACTTTGTAATTTAAAAGTAATTTAAAAGTTTTTAATTAAAAAAATTTCTACCAGCTCTAAATTACTTTAATGTGATCTTTATACCACTAAGAATAAGCATGCAAAAGAAAAGCCCCTATAAACATTGAATAAAACCCAAAATACTACAGCCTGAGTAGACTAGCCTCAAAAATCTCCATTTACCTTCCTCCCTCCATTCTTCTTGACCCAAACAGCCACCATGTTATGGCTGCTGATTAGTCTAATAAGCCTAATCTGGTACTAAGTGTTACCTAATGATGCACCTTGGAATTATTTTTCCCCCCCAGCAGATGAGTTATGCAGGAAGAAGAGCAATGGTGCTTGTCTACCTTGTCTGTACCTTGCAACTCTCAGCAGAGACTGCAACCTCTGCAGCAGAGCTGCTTCTGAATGTAGGTTGAGCTGACTAAAACAGGGGGCTGACTCTGAGATCACTGAGCCCCTTCTCTGACTTGCTTGCCTCACACTACTCATGAGGTCTTACCAGTACATATTTCTACAATAGCTCTCAACAACTGAGCTGTGTTGCTGAACATGGGTGGCTTGGGATTCAGAGACCTACTTTGCTATAAATAATTTGTTTTTAAAAGCCAACACCACCATAACCTAAACTAGGCAATTAAACAGCTTTGCCTTGCTCTTGCTAGTGGTTCTATGTCATTGCTTTCTTGAGCATCAGTAGAGTTTGCTGTGCAGGGGGGCTTGTCTTGGAATTGCTACTTCTTTTGGCACTCTCTGGTATAATCAGAGGGATAAGCAGATATTTTAGGTAATATTGAAAAGAACAGGAATGATTACTTCTAACCAGTAACCTGGTACAGCCACATAGTCCCTCTTTTCTTGCATTTTTTTACCAGTTGCTGAAGAGTTTACACTTTGGCCTTAGGGACTGCAGCAGTACCAGTGTTCTGGTAGGCTGGAAAATAAGTTTACAGTTGGATGTTGCACTAGGCAGCAGCTGGCATGCTGGTCTGGATTTTCCCCTTTCCCAGCAAGTTCTTGCAACACCTGACTGAGTCATCTCACCTTGGAGGCAGGTGCAGAACCCCAAATTAAGGGCTTGGTGTTGTTGTCAGTGCCTGGAGACCAAACATTTCCCAAACCTTTTCCCACTGGAGTGGTTGTGGCAAGAAGTGTCAAAACCAGGAACATCACTTTCCTAAGTGATGGGGCTCATCTCAGTGCCAGGGCCATCTGCCACTCCCCAGAGATTTGTGTGCAATGTGTCTGTGTGTGATGGCTCTCCCTGTTCTTTTGGTGCTTCCAGAGCCACACCTGTCCTCTTGGAAAGAATTTGTGGGACTTTATCTGTTTCACTTGGAACAGTCAATAGAGAAGGTGATAGGGGTGATCATCCTTCTTAGTAATTTCTGAATATCTGTTCAGCAATGAGGAGGCTTAAGCCTAATGACTTTCTCAGTATGCAGGAGTTCAAACTTGCAACACCTATCTGGATGTGGCTGGAATGCCAGGATATGGGTACCTAGCAAGGCACATAAAGAAGTTTCCCCTTCAAGCTGTGAACTCTGTCAGATTGAGGTAGGAGAGGTTGGAGTGGGTCTGTCCTTCTTCAGGAGAACCTATGCCTGAAAAACTGCTGGTTTTATTGTGCTGTTGATTCAAGTGTTTCACAGCATTTTAGGAAAGTCTTCAACAGCCCAGGAAGGTGCCTGCAGGCAGGCAGGAAGAGCTAGAAGCTGGATCTCCTGACTCCCAAAATCATGCTGCCTCCTGTAGCATGGAGGTTTCAGCTCCAGGGAGTTTGCTGTTAGAGACAGCCAAGCAGGAGGTTTGATGTGTTTAGTGCCCCTTTCCTCACTGTTTGCTGTGATGGGGTGGTTTTAGAAAACAGCTCCACTCCAGCTAAGGTTGGAGAGTCCTCTGGGATTTCATTTCAAATGAACTTGGGCATCCTAGAATTTAAGTGGGTACTTAGTGTTTAGTCTAATAGACTTAGTTGAAATTTAATATCAACAAGTTTTGGAGACAAATTTCATGCTAGAAGATTTATTGAGAGATGACTTCTTCCAGAGTGGTCAAATAAAGTTAATGGTTCACAGAAACTCGATATACCAAACAACTAGTGGGTGACATAAATATCTTGAGGATCTGGCACCTGGCAAAGGAAACTGAAGAACTATTCTCATGAATTGTTCAGGCTTCTGGCTGAGAACTTCCTGGGGAAAGTGTGGGAATATTTAGGTTGCTTCTTTAACCAAGGATTTTGTATAAGACAAGCAAGTGTCTCAGCATGTGCAGACACTGAAAAAATTATAAAACAGACATTGTTTTTAGAAGTTAAAATCCATAGGTAATGAAAAAAAAAAAGGGAAAAAATTGTTTGGAAAAATATGCAAGACAAAGAAATACTGAACATTAGGTGCAACATTTCTTTGGTATGCAGGTAAGTAATATTTCCCTCATCAAAGAGCTATTAGACTTTATGTCTAGCTGTCATTTATTTGGTTTCAGTAGCAATTACTCAGAGTTGCTTAGTTTCAACTTGAAAAACATTAGAGAAGGATTGTTAATAGCTGTGAGAGATAAAAAATTAATCCAATTTCTGTGGAAAATCAGTCGATCTGCCAATGTCAGAATTACATAGCTGAAGACAAATGTGTTGCCAGCTTCATGAAGTGATATAAGTGTATAATGTAAAAACAGATTCAGTCTGCAAGACTTTTGCCTTTATTGTTAGTGGTATTTTCTTAGCAAGAGCATTAATTTTTTAAGGTAGTGCCAGGAGCTTTTGTTATCAAGTCTGACAAAAAGTTATTCCCTGTAGCTGGCCTGTTGCTGGGAAAGAAGTTATACCACAATTTCTTTTAATGGTGTGAAATGCTGGAAAGCAGATTAGTGGAGATGAGCATTTCAAACCCACCAGTAGCATCTTCAATATGCAGAGTTCAGATGGGCATTGTGCTAAGCTTTCCACCTAGAAGGGACTTCTTCTAGCAACAATACATAAGAGAATTGTCAATAACACTCTATTTATCTCATTAAATAGGCCTTCATTTGGGGGATTATAAAGAAGTACTGTGGTTTAAATGAAAAGTTTAAATGAAAGTTCTGTAAATAAAAGTTCCTGCTCTCTCTCCTCATTTCTGACAGACACCCATGGTACAAGGGATTTCATTGTAAGGAGACATACATGTCTGCTTAATCATGGTTCAGTGTTCCTAAATTAGAAAATGCCAGGAAAGGAAGTGAGATGACAGTAATAGTTGATCTTTTTCAAATTCTTTTGAAAACCATAAAAAGAAACGTGCCATCCAACTGCCAATGTCCTGGAGACCTGTTATGTCTGTTTTACAAGGCAGTTGTACCACACTGCCAGAAATAAAGAGAAAATGGGTATTACTTCACCAGCCTGATAATCATCTAACCACCACACTGATGTATGTGGGTCGAAGATGAGTTGATCAGAATCCTTTTTCAGTACTTTGGCATTAATGAACATCTGAAGATGGTGTAAATTCACTGCAGAGTGCGTCAGCACGTATTAAATGAGTATAGCCTGATAGTGACTGCCAGTGAGTTAAGAAAAAAAGGATTTTAAACTAAGAAAAAAAGAGAGATTGAGAAGGAGAAAAAGAATACAAGTGTCAGTCTGACATGGGGATCTCACCACACTGAGGTTTGCTATGCTTTTCTGTTTTACAGTCCATTAATATTATGAAGCGGACGCTGCAGAAGTATGGAAGCTATGAAAAATTTGAACAGGCCACTGGAGGCAGCTTGCTGACCAAAAGTCGCATCTGGAATCACGTCAGGAAATACATGGTGAAAGAAGGCTGTCTTGGTGAGGTAAGGCATGCACTGCACTAGGAAAGGAGCACTTATGGAGACCTCAGACATTACACATGGCTGGACCCAAGAGACCACTTGGGAGGCCTTTCCTCCATAGGTACAAGAATATTCCTTACATCATACTTTTCTCATGGCTAAGCCTAGCCTAACATTTGAACAATTGAAACGACACAAATTCATTGTGAAGGCTTCAGTCATCTCTCTGAGCCTGTTTCCTGATTCATATATGTTTGTTCTTAAATTCTCTTCTTCTGGTAGTACCCAAGAACGACACCCTTCCTTCCCTCCGTTTTTCAGCTACTTGGAGACCAGCACATTTCCATTTATTCATCAGTTCTGCCATCTGTTCTCCTGTATCAAATTATTTACACCAAAGGAAAGAGTTAAGAAAAGGCCAAGAAAAATAAGCAGCAGCCCAAGAGAGTGATTTATAAGAAGCGACACAAATGAAAGTGACATAAGTGAATAAAAATGTCTGAAAGAGCTTGTTGGATTGGTTTGAGTGCTGTTTTTTCCTGGCTTTAACCATCTAATTTTTTAGAGCCTTGTGAAAAAAACTCATTTTCTATATTTAGAATTTCAAAAGACCAGTTTGATGAAGTTACATGAAATTGCTTGGAAAAGTCAGATGAAATTGAATGCATAAAAAAGAGATTAAACCAAACAAAATCACCACATGACAGAGTGAAAGACTTGGATGAGCTCACTCACAGTGAGCAAGAGGAGTCTGGAATCATGAGACAAAAATTAATTTCCCAGAAACTAGGTTTAATTGGTATGCATAATATTAGGAGAAACTGCTAAACTCATCACACATTTTTGTGAGACTATGATTTGATGCTGATAAGCAGACTTTACCTGTGTTTCTAAGAGTGGGTTTACAGTTTAGAGCAAGCACAAAAAATGTGTATGTTTGGTCTTTTCTGGGCTTTTATCTCCCTCTTCATTTTTGGCTTGATTTGACTTCATGGAAGCTGGATCCTACATCCTTATCCAGCAACCCATGTCCTTCTTAATGAAATGCTTTACTTTTTCTGTGAAAATAGGGTTAATACAGTATGGTCTAAAATCTGAAAATACTCCCTCCAGCTGAAGAGGTGTTAATAAAGCTAAGTGGCACCTGTCCTCTAAATCTAAATGCTTTAGGATTTACCTATTTTTCCTGCTTCTTAAATACAAATTTTATGGGACTCACTATTTGCTGATGAACTTGAAGCTGAATTGTGAGTTTTGAATACAGGGAAGGGTTATATTAATGCCTTTGATCCCTGGGTCCTGTTTTTTGGATACTAAAAAAGTGATCCTTCTTTTAAGTAGTCTCCCTTGTACTCTTCTGAGCAGTACTGTTTCTTTAGGCTTTACATGAAGAGGGAAAGGTGCTTAGTCTTCAACAAGGAGTTTCACTTTTCCCTCTCAGTCACTTGTTTAAAAAGGCTTTTTGAAATCAAATAATAAAATATATCACTATGCATCTGGCAGTTTTTGTTTTGATTACCAGTTTTCCAAGAGGGAACAGGAAAGCAAGAATTATATTGCTGTACAGAACAAAACAGTACCAGTGTTTCAGTATTTCAAGTCTGCATCATGTAACAGAAGAAAAAATACACCGTTCTTCCCCCTCTCATTCAAGTGGCTCTAGAATTGCAACTGAAATGGTTTCAGACAGCTGATTATATAGATCCCTAGTCACTGTGTGAGTGGGATAAACTCAGTCACAGGGCTCTCTCAAGTTATCGCTGATCACAAGACAGAGTCGTGGAGGGCAAGGGACCAAAGAGAAATGAAATCATGGAAGGGCCAGAGGAAAAAGCAGGAGCAGGAGCGAGAAGAGAGCTCTTTCAGTTCTACCTGAACTCTCTCCTCTCCAGATTGTGGTCCATCTGACAGAGGACCTGCTGTCCCGAGCCTCCATGACCGTGGTGAACGGCCGCCCCACTCTCACTATCAATGTCTCCACCGCGCGAGAGCACTGGCTGGAGGGGATGCTGAGACACGAAATTGGTATGAGCATGACATCACTTCTGCAGGCAAAGGGGGGTACTTGCATGCATTCTTACTTACTGCACAGTGATGGGCCAGGCACTGGACAGATACAGAAAGAGGGAACAGCCCTAGCTGAAGTTGTGCTGAAGGGAAGGAGAAACATTTTTATTACTGCAGCATGCAGTCAAAGGATTCCTAGGGTTCTTGTACATTAACATTTTAGGTCAGATCCAGAGCAAGCTTGTGAAGTAAGCCTACCAGCTAGTCCCACTTACTGCACTCAGGTTCCCATGCCAAAAGAATCTTGGAGCAGGCAAAGTGTCATCCTTTCAGATGATGCTAGCCCAGAGGCTCTGCTCCAGGGCATACCTTCTGTGCTGTCACTGCTCAGGGACGTTTTGCTCATGAGAGCAATTTTTTTAACTACTCTGGAGTTAAAAAAAAAAAAGGGAAACAAAAATAGTCTGACTGTTCAACCTTGGCTCCAACCATGTCACTTTACCTGCTCCTGTCACGCTGCACTGCTTGCAAATGTAGGCATGCTTTAGGTATGAAGAATTTACCCAGTGATCCTTAAACTGGTGTAAAATTGCTTTGGTTTTGCATTACACAAGGTTGACCCAGCCCTGTGGAAAATTTCTACGAAGTTTTCAGCGCATCTGTTTCAATGAAGTACATAAAAAATGGATAAACTTGGCTAGTGCCTGAATATCAACTGAAGAATAAGCCTTTCAGTTGCCTAGAACCACTGTTACTCACATTGTAAGGGACACAGCATCTTCCAAGGCTGCAGTAGTGCTGTTTAATCGCCTTCAGGAGGCAACATTTCTGCCCCTTTACTTTGATTTTCCTTCCTTCTGTTCCCTACAATGTGTATCCTATGCCAGAGACAATTCAGCTTGTCAGACACTTCTGAAAGTTCCTTTCTACAGGTTTAGAAAGTCAAGTCCTCCTGATAGTTGAATTCTTTAGGCATTTTCAGGAATTTCACTTGCAGTTAGCAGGTGAATATTAGCTTGGTGTATGTATCTCTGACAAAATTCTCTGTTGTAGACAAGGCTAAAATTGTCACTTTCCCCAGTGCCCAGCCTGCCAGCTCAGAGTTCTGAAATGGGTATCTCCTTATATAATTTTTTGTTAATCATTGGAGGCTACTGTTCACAAAGTGCCACATTCCTTTTATGTTTGTTTTTTCAGGAACTCATTACTTTCGGGGTTTCAACAACAACAGCCAGCCTTGGTGCAACCGGAATGGACGTAGAAAACACGGGTTAAAACCAATCAACCCTACAGAAGAGGGGCTAGCGAGCATTCACAGCGTCCTGTTCCGCAAAGACCCTTTTCTTTGGAGAGCTGCCCTGCTCTACTACACAGTGTACCAGGCCAGCCAAATGTCCTTCAGTCAGCTTTTCCAGGACGTGGGGAAATTTGTCAAGGACCCCAATACTAGGTGGGATTACTGCGTACGGGCCAAGAGAGGATGGACTGACACTTCACAGCCAGGTGAGTTCCCTATTTGTCCTCTCTTTTTTTGTACTTCAGGGAGGTTTTCAGAACATGCACAGAGTTCCTTAATCGTGACACACAGTAAAACCTTGCAAAAGGGAGAAATAGGACTCCACACTTTCTGAAATGGGGTCTCAGGAATTCTGCTATGGAAAACAAGGCTGAAAATGCTCATGGGTGAGACCTTCAAGCTGAATCAGTAAAGGATGATTTTTTTTTTTTTTTTGGTAGAAGTGGAATGTAAATGCAAAACTCTGAAAAAAGTCATACTCAGTCTGACNTTAGGTGAAACAATAAAAGATGGATTTTTTTTTTTTTTTTTTTGGTAGAAGTGGAATGTAAATGCAAAACTCTGAAAAAAGTCATACTCAGTCTGACCTGCTTTCTACAGATGTAATATTGCCTGTGGTTATTCACAGGCACTGTCTTCTATGTCTGATTTCTTTTTCCGGCTGGCGGGTTTTGCCTTCTAGCTAGTTTTTGGAAAGGTTTTCAAAGTCAGGGATATAAATATCTACTTTTTAAAACTGAAATTGTTCTGCTCATAATGGCTTCTGAGAACATGCCTTGACCAAACACTGATAGAGTGCAATGTATCTCCATTCCTTTCAGGCTGTTTCAATAAGGACCAGGTGTATTTGGATGGCATCCTCCGAATCCTGAGATACAGAGAGTCCATTGATTTCCATCTTCTGACAGCCCTTGGAAAGGTGACTGAACTCATTATTCCCAAGGGTACAGTTTTATCATTTCAGCAAGCCTGCCTGTAACGAGCTATGACTCACTGTGCTTTTACTTTGATCTAGAATTCTCTGCTCTGTACAGCACCTTCAATTACACTGTGCAAGTTGCAAGAATTTTGAGGTCCTAAAAATTTCTACCAGTTTGTCCTCATTCTTCTCTTATCAGATTAAGATTTTATGGTCATATTTCTCAGACATTCCTCCCTTTGTGCTGTACTACCTGACTTGCAGTATAACAGACTGCCTTGGCCAAATAAGACAGGTACTAGGTAAGGCGGTGGTCCTAGCAGAAAGCAAAATGAACCATTTGACATTAATGCATCCCCCTTCCACCACAAAGAGCATCTCATCTCAAAGTTCTCTCACTGATGGCAGGTGTTTTTCAAAAATGAGAGGGCTCTCCCCTAGAATAATGGTATTTCTACATTCACAGAACATATTTTAGATCCATTCTAACTGTCATATCTTGATCTCAAAATCATCCTAAGAAGTGCAGAAATTTTGTCACACTTCCTGAACCAAATCCTTGGGTTGCTAAGTTTTCATAGTTCATAAAGCAGGGTTCATACTCAAATAAGCAGGGAGTCAAATTGACAGTGAGCTTGAATTTAGAGCTGGCACATCAACATTTCTGCCTTCTCAGCAATCAATGGGCAATAAAGGGAAGTGGCATATTATGATAGAGGCTTTTGGTCCACATTGAAGTTTTCCCTTGTCTCGGTTTGAGACAAGCTAGGAGGAAACATCCTGACAGGGGTGTCTCCTCTGAAGAAGGTAGGTTTCTGCACTCCCTCCCCCCACCAAACGAAAGAATTTCTTGGAGGAAAGTGAAACAACCCTGTTTATTTAACACACAGAGTGCACGCAAGGACGGGGAGAAGAATGAATAATGGTAGGTAATAAACCTCGCTGCAGAGAAAGCTGGTGGATTTCGAGTTCTCTCTGTCGGTGTGCAGCGGCTCCTCCCGAGGTCTGGAGCCGGGATGTGGTGTCCCAGGACCTCCCCTCCGGGCCGCGGGTGGGGCTCCCGGCGATGGTCTGGTGTTTGGGCCGGGGCAAAGCTGAGCAGTTCCAGAAGAACTGCCACAGTCCCGGGAAAACTACTGGCCTCAGCTAGCTAAAGGCAAAGATGTTCTCCCTCTGTCCGTGCTGCACAACACAGCTGAGAAAGTACAGAGGAGGATGTTTGTTTGAATACAGACCGCCGAAAGAATTCCCTCGGCTTCCCCACCCCTCTCCCTGACCCAGGTTAAAGTTACAGGACCCGTGTCTGGGCATAAAGCACACAATAGGGGATACACTATCATAAAGTCACCCCAAGACATCCCTTTTACTGTCAGAAACATACTGATGAGCAAGAGCTATTTAGGTAACTGAACCAAGTTAGGAAGCTCTGAAAAGAAAATCAAGTAAGTCTGCAACTTTTTCTCTAAAATTTCGTTTTGCTTTAAGCCTGCTTAACTCCACACAGCTTCTGCCTGCTACACGACTGAACACACACTGTTCCTTTGCTGCTTTATGCCTGTCTCTCTTCAGGGAGTCTGCAGGATTGTCAGGCCACTTCAAAAACATACTAAGTCATTCCTCATAAAATTACAGATTCTACTATGATCCACATTGCATGGTACCCACATAGGATCTACAAACAATTTCTTTCTAGCAGTATGATAATTTGTAAGTGCTTGACTTTATAACTTTTAAAATCAAGGAATCTTAAAATGTATTCTCAATGTTTTTGCTTCAGACATCTGCAGTCAAGGTGGAAATTTGTATCAGAACAATGTCTGCTCTCAGCATCACAGATTATTGAGGTCTCTCAGCATCATCTAGTCCAACTTCCATGCTTAAACAGTGTCAGCTAGAGCAGTTTGCCCTGGACCATGTCCAGTTGGGCTTTGAATATCTCCACTGATGGTGACTCCACAACCCCTCTGGGTGGCCTGTGCCAGTGTTTTTCCACCCTGACTGTACAAAAGTGTTTTGTGTTCAGATGGAATTTTGCACATTTTAACTGGTGCCCATTGCCTCTTGCCCTGCCAGTGTGTGCTGGTGAGAAGAGCCCCATTCCCATATCATCAGGTGTTTATACACACTGACAAGATTCCCATGAGCTTGCTTTTCTCCTGGCTAAACAGTTCCAGCTCTCTCAGCCTTTCCTCACAGGAGAGATGCTCCAGTGCCTTAATCATCTTAGTGACCCTTCACTGGGCCCGCTCCAATATCTCCATATATTCTCATGAAAGAGAAAAGTATAAAACTTGCCCTGGGATCTAGCCTAGTGGTTTATCACCACTTTAAATGGGGGATTTGTTTGCTTTTTTAGGGTGGAATAGGAGGATCAGGTTTTTCCAAAGGGAGTGTTAAGCTTGGCTGGCACATCTTCCAGGTTGTGCCTTCCTGTTGCTTCTGACATTACTTACAGTGTAGAAGAATGTGGTGTGGATACTTGCAAGCTGTTCAACATACCTACAAGTGACTAGGGAAAACACTTGAAACCTGAGAAAAGATGCTTCTTAAAAGGAGCAGTTTTAAAACTCGTCAGGAAAGAATCAAATATGGGAAGCACTGCAAAACATTCATGTGGTAATTGAATGCAAATATTGCTGAAGAGAAACAGAATGCAGATATTGGGTGCATTAGAGCCTAGCATAACTACCAGAGTTTGAAAAAGTAAAAGCAGCAAAATATCACCTACTGTTGTGTTTCCCAAGAAACTTATAAGCACATTATAAAAAGCATAAGCAAGCCTGTTTTAGCCTCAGTCTTTTTTAACTAGTGCAATGATTAATTACATGTGGTAAGGAAGATAACACGTTTCCACAATAGGATGAGAGTTTGTTTTTGATCGCCTCAGGATGTCAACTTTGGTCATTTTTTAGCACTTGCAAGGACTGGGGAAATGCATCCCATTCAAACCATATCTCAGATCATAAATACATGTTTCTTGTTTTCAGCAGTAACAGAAACCTCTGAACATAAATATGAGGGGGGAATGATCCTTTTTCTTTCTTTAGGCAGGAAACGAGGCAGAATTTAATTGCATGCGGTGCTGTGTCTCCAGACTGAGAGGAGATGATACAGTTTTGTATAGCTCCTCTGTATCCACTTCTAAGTAAGTTAATTAGGTGTAAGGCCACATGATCTTCAAACAGCAGTAGCTTAGTGACTTGAATAAGCCTGGGCATTGGTGTGTGTTCTTTTTCTTAATTGGCTGCATCTTGTCCTTGCTAGGACAACTAGAAAAGCACACTTGTGTATGCAGATGCAAATTGATTCTCTTTGTGCACTTTGTTCCAATTATCATTGCTGAGATGTGCACCTGTCTCTGTGGATCAGGTTTAGCAATCTGGATTGCACTGTCCTGTCTTTGCAGAAAGCCTTTCCATGCCCCTTGCACATCGGTGAATCCTTCATGCGCACTTTAATCGTGGCTGAATAGAAACCATCACCTGCCAACAGGGCAGGCTGATCCAGGCAACCCAGACTGTGCAGGGCTCAGCTTCTTAGAAGAAACATGGGGCAAAAAGGTTGGAAGGAGCAGGCTCCACTCAAGCCACCTGGCCCAAACCTCCTGTGAAGAAATAGGATGTGCCAGTTATTAAGCACAGCGAGGCTGGTGGGCTTTGCCAGTGCATATGCTGCTGTCTGCAGGGTGCCCTGAACACACAGCTTGGAGACAAAGTGGCAACCACACAAATTTCGTCACACTGGACAGCTGCCCAAGGAGTCCTGCTCTGTGCTTCCATGATAGCTTGTGCCCAGCCAAAGCATTCATCCTTTCTGGACTATCATTCACAGCATCTTGGGCTACTGTGATTAGAAGTCCTAGCTTTTAGAATCATGTAAGATTATGAAGATAAAAATAGCCATTTTCCTTATTAAAAAAAAAGAGCTATCAGGTCCTGTAATAGCTGCAAAATGTTTGAGAGTTTGGCACCAATACTCAGAAGGCTCTGATGCCATGAGGCAAACCCAGTCTCCACTCTGCTATTTAATGGGGAGAACAAAAAAAACTAAACTAAAATTGGGATGCTTAGGTATTGTTCATGCTGTAGTTAGTTACTAGAGGTGTGTTTTAATTTAGTTTTGCATAAGAACATTTACTAGTGAAAATGAAACAGGGGAGTTCAGGTCAGCTGGCACCATGTGTTTCCCAAAGTCTGCTTCCTGTGCCATGCCTGTCCTGCCCTCCTTTTCTAGTTCCTTAGTCTTTTGCACAGTGTTTTTTCCATTCTCACATAAATCTTTCCACTTTGTTGAAAAGACATTCCAGGACTCACATGTGCTCCATCCTTTCCCTCTCTATTCCTGCAGCTGCTGTAGATGATTCTCATTCACATTCCTACAAGTCTGTTTACTGATTGAATCAAAAGCAGAATCAGGAACTGCAAAGGCATTTGCTAAAATTATACATTTTTGCATCTTCCACTGAAGCACACAGTTGCTCATGTTTTCAAAGGGTTCTCCAAGACTTTAAATCCTCCTGCTCTGAAATATTTTCTCATTTGCAGGAGAGAATTTGTAGCAGCAGCAGCAGAGAAGCAGAGGGTCTGTCCTGCTAAACTGACCCCTGTCCTTCCTTCCAGATCTCATATGAGGACGTGGATCGCCTGAAAGGATTAGCTGTGATTGAGAACATGAGGGTGCCACACTTTTTGCAAGACCATGCCCGGTACATGGAACACTTGAAAAAGATCATGGAAGTCAATGAGCTGACTGATGAGGAGCTCCAGGATCTCATAAATTAACAGAGTTAGACCTCAATTCGCTTGCTGTGTGAGGATGTAGAACCAGACTTCCCAGAGTTCGCAAAAAGGGACTTATGAGGGATGGGAGGGAAGAGTGGCCAGAATATGTGGAATTCAGAAAAAGCCCCTTTATGTCCTTTTGCATTGTGATTGTATACTGATTGATTATTTTTTAAAGGGATTGTGCATTTTTGTAAAATTTGGCTTAGAAATTCCTCCGCAGTGGTCTGTCCAATCATCTACTCTGTTTTGTATGCTTGGTATAGTGCTTGGTGCTGTCTCTTGTAATATATTGCCTTTCTCCACCCAGGTTTAGAGGTGGAGGAAAGGAGAAAGAGGAGAAATTCCCCCTTAGTTCACTTTTGTTTGCCTTATCTTTGGTCTAGCTGTCACGGTTCACAGCAATAGAGCTACTGTAGATTATGCTGCAGTGCTGTCTGCATAACTTTCCCATTTAGTCATCATTGCAATGAAAACAGAAAGTTTAAAAACAGTGCACAGAAGCAGGTCTTTGTGCCACAGGATCAGAGTCCATAACACTACAAAAAGTTTCAGGGTTTTTTTTTAGTGAGAAAAAGGGTTTTTAAAAAGAGAGAAAAGGTGGGTATTGCTGTTTTAATGACTGTAAGCAGGTAGCAAAGCTTTCCCCTTCATTCCCTCAAAAAGTTGAAGTTCCACATCTTTGTGTGTATAGTACATGTTTCAGGAAGCTGAATTCTGGGAAGGGCATCCCTCCTTTGAGGACAAGCATAGCACATCTAGGAAATTCAGCATGGCAGTGTTGTGGAAGGAGGATCAAGCAAAACTGTGATTTCATGACCTATGGTACTAAATAAATTCAGGAACACAGGGCCATGATCCAGCACAGCAGGCAGCACTCACTTCTTCATTGGGTCACCTGAACCTACAGAGGATCAGGCCACATTTTTGAGCAGTACCCCCACACTACAGCAAGCTTGATTTTGCAGAGCTTGTTTCAGAAACAAGATGTGACTGGAGGAGAGAAGAGGTCTCTCAAGTGCCCTATTCCTGTGTTCCAACAGAAGTGCTGCACCACTCTGAAGCAACTTTACCTCTGTTTTAACTGCTGGTGCTATATCCAGGACCAAGGAGACAAAGCTTCTTGCTGCAAGGAGCTTTCTCTGGTCACATGATGAATAACTTAAATGATCCAGGAGGACTTACTACATAAACTACATTTTCTGATTGGGGAGTATTTTGGACTTGTTGAGGCAAAGTATACAAGTATTCTGACAAAGCATTTTGTTTTAGTAGACAGCATTTTACAAGGGCCCCACTGAACTCCTGGGAAGCAGCTGAGGTCAAAGAGGCTGGGCAGAAACTAGTGGGAGCCTTGGACAGGGCTTCTGCCATTTCTTACCCTGCTGCTTTTGCCCACTGGTAACAGGCCTGGCATGGGATAAGGTGAGTAGATGGAGCCAAGGTTTCCTCCACAGCACATTTGCATGGACCTGAGTCACACTGTCCCTCCCCCCTTATCCTGTTCGTTAATGTAACAAATGGAATAACTCTCCCACCTTGTTTTACACCCAGGACATTACCAGGCATTACAGTAAAATCTTGAGAACACGTTTTCTGATCCATAGGAAAATCTGTGAGGAAAAGCTGATGGTTGGCTAAGAAGTCTGAAGGTTTATGAATAATCCCTTAAAAGCAGCTGCCTTTCAAATACTATTGCAGGTTGTTTGCAGTGGCTGGCTGACTGCTGCAAAACAGAAAGTACATTCAACAAGAACAAATTTACTAAATTTAGTTATTTTCAAGGCAGGGACTGAGAACTGCTTGCAGCAGCCTTAATTTTGTGTCGTCAGTATTGTTCAGGAGCTGAAAGCCTTTCAGCCTGTGTATGCTGTTTTCTCTCCTTTCCTCCTTCAGGCTGTCTGGTTTGATCACTGGTGACTTTGCCTGCCCAGCTTTGTTTTAGAGCTGTGCAGAGCAGACATGGTGCTGCAGCAGCCTGACAGGAACCATTTGCAGTCTGTCACGTGCTCCAGGTTTTGGCTCCTTTGCCAGAAACAGCAAGAAGGCCACATGTGACTGAAGTGAAGCCAAGGATTGCAGTCAAAAGCTGTCTTTGGAGTGAACTGGGCAGAGATCATTTGAGCCACACCATGGAAAAATCTGTCTCACTTTGCTGACCCTGGGGTATGCAAAAAGGACAGGCCTTTAAGAAAGGAACAATTCTGAACTGATTTTATTCTGACAGGACAGATCCCTGCCTTTCTCCCGTGACTTCTACATAAGCAAAGTGGTTTTCCTCCTCCCACTGTAGTAGCATCTTATAGTCCAAATGCACATACATAGTGTGTCCTCAAAACTAGGAGGCTGTGCTAGTCACTCTTTTTCACAAAATGCCATGCATATAGGCCTGACTCTTTTACCACTCTGTAGCCCTAAACAGTACTTACAGGCCTTTTTGCTATACTTGAAGACCTGCATCACCTTTTTTGCAAAGCAGTAGGTGCCATTAAACTTCCATTCTTCATACTAGAAATAGATTTGCCTGGTGCAAAGTTTGGAGTCTGGAAGTGGTCAGTAACAATATGTAGCAATAGGTGAAGCTGTCAGCTTCTGTTTTTGCCATCAGACGTGTCATTCCTCCTTTGTAAAAGTGTTTCAAATTTTGAAGTGTAGCTTTTGTAAATTTTCCTGATTTTTTGTTTATCACTGTGAAGAGGCTGGTTACTGAGTTGTGATACTGAAGTTCTGTGATAGAGTGTGTGGACAGCAGTGGTGAGCTCATATCACTGCACAGTTTCATGGTGTCAGTGCTGTGTTGGCAGCCTTTCCCCTTTCCTGGCTGTCTGGCTTGGTTGCTTTGCTGTGTATCTGTGTCTTGCTATGTTACTCCTATACAGAAACCTTGGTCAGCATTGGAAAAGCCTCCCTGTTTCACCAGACCAATTTTGAAAGGCATTTTATACAACTTTTACAAATAAAGACAAAATAATGACAGAGATGAGTGTGCTGAAGTGTTACATGGTGTGGTGGGAGAGGGTTACTCTGCAATGGCCTTGGCTGTACAGCAATTTGGAAGAGGTTCCTTTCTGACTGTTTTCAAAACCATCACTTAGGACTGGAGTCACAAAGGGTCTGTTGAAGTCTTACACTGGGTATGGCTCTCCCTGCTAAGTCAGAAGGCCTGGCTGCTCACGAGGAAGTTATCCTCCCATTTCCTAGGATAAGGTCTGAGGCAGTGTTGGAGCCTCTTTGCTCTGATGCAATTCTCAGCACCATCCATGCAGGAAAAGGCAACTCCAAATGTTCCACTTTAACACTTTGATCCACCCCCCAACTCCCTCCCCCCTCCCCTGCTGCTTCACTCCCCATCCCCTCTCATATTATAAAATATGCTTACTTATCTCCAGGGAGTCCAGTCATCTCCTAATGGCTCAGCTCCCTCATGTGTAAGTAAGGATAACATTCAAGAGTTGTGGGTTCTTTTTAATGGAAATATTTTAAAAGTCAATTGCTAATTTACCTTGCAAGACTGCTAAGTATTATCACACCATATTCCACTTCCTTTGCTAGAAAGTTTGGAAAACACAGCCTGAAATCTCTTCCCTTCATAGGCTCCAAAATCACCACGGTTCTCCCTTACCCTGTGCATCCCAGACACCCCTTCTGCAGCATCAGCAGAATGAAACACAACACTCAGCCATCACTGGGCAGCTGTATTTCAGTACTGAATAAATCTCACATTTCTTACAGGTGATCTGCAGGACCAGTGCAGCTTTGAAAGATTTTTTACAGCACTCAAGTGCCAGGCTTATGAAGCTGGAAGCCCTGCCAGCAGTTCGAGAAGCAACTCAAGCACCAAGGTTCTCTGAAAGGAGGAAAAGATGGAAATCATTTATACTGGAAACCAGGATGGAAATCTGGCAACCCACGAGTCAGAGTGAAAGCTGAGAGAGACCTTGTCTAAGCCAAGAGAAAGGCAAAAGGAAACAGCTGGAACAATTCTTTTGTTTGAGTTTGTTTGGGGGTTTTCCATTATTTATTTATTTTGTTGGTTTGTTCAGTTTGATTTTTTAAGGGAATAGTAATTTAAAATTGTCTTAATAATTTTCGTAATATATTAACACAAAATTAAGTTAAAGGGTTTTTGCAGTATGCAGTTTAAAATGAGTTCGTCTATCTTTAAGACACAGAAGGGAGAATCTATTTTGGCTTTGCTGGACAATTAGAGACTTCTCACAGTCTATATTAGATTAAATCCAGAAAATCTGGATATTGAATTTTGAACCTATTCATTTGCATTCATTCCATTACAGAAAAAATATCATCAGGATTACCTTTCAAGTCATAGCCTTACCCTTCCCATTAAAGTTGTCCAAATCAATTTTTTATGCTGCTGCTGAAATATTTTGTATCTTCCCCAATCACACACTGCCTATGAGGCACTTTAAACATCATTTTCTGAGGTGTCTATGGACATGCAGGGTGAAGTACAGCATTATTTCAGCTCTTTAGGAGAAGAAAGTGAAGAAACTGAGGCTGAAGTTGGAACTGCAGTGGCCACAGCGTGAAGAAGGAAAGAGCAAGGGTAGAGAGCCCACAGACAGGGCTCTCATGAGTGACCAGGGACAGGTTGTATAGACATGGTTTTGAAGAGAAAAAATTCCTGAAAAAAATTCCTAAAAAAAACAGTGGTGGGAGAAATGCAGATGGTGGCACAGGAGGGGCTGGCACGAAGCCACAGCACTCCTGCCATCCCCCAGGGTCAGAGTGGGATGGACACCTCCCTGCAGGGACTTTCTCCACTGGTTCTGTGCAATTCCACTGCACAGCTACTCCAACACAGCAGAGCCAGGCTCATGTTCAGGCCCTGTCCCAGCAGTGCCCTGAAAATGACACTTGGAGGGTCTCACATACTTTAGGGCTCCATTTCCATCCTGTGGCACATTCCAAGGAAGGAACCTGTCAGGCTGTTTTGTCCAGCTTACCAACTTATTTCTGCCTTGTTTGATTTTTGTCCTGGTCTCTAGCACTCATCTGTCAGACTGCTTCTTTTTTTTTTTTTCTTTAATCCTAGTCCTTTACATTTCTTTTTATCTAAGGAATATATTCATTACCATATCATGCATCTCTGAGCCTAAAAAGTAAATTCACTCCCACCCACCAAAAATCTGCATGTGATCTGTAAGTCAGCCTCCTCTTCCTCTCCTCCTGGCAGTATTTTAAAGCTAAGGTCCCCTGTATTTTTGATCTTCCTTTACAACTTTCAGCTTTTCCAGGTATGGGGTTGTCTCATCTCCATCCTTCCCCATTTCCCAGCCTCTCTACCCCATCCTCCTCCAGCTCCCAGCACCCTTGGTCAGACATTTCTCCTCCCTTCTCCTTAGGGCCCTCCACGTTGCAGGTATGTCCCATGCCATTCCCACCTGTCCCTTGGCATGCCCAGTTCTCTGAGGCTCCCACACAGGTACCCAGCTGTAGTGAGGGCAAAATAAATCCTGCTGTTTTTAAGTGAAAAAGATGCTTAAGTGTAGCTCTGGTAACAGGTTTCCAACCCAAAACCCTGCCAGTTACATCACAACTGTCCCTCTGCAGATGGAAAGGTGCACTGGTAGGGAAATTATCCTGCTGGGACAGGCACATTCCTAAGCACAAAGCAAAACATGATGCTACAAGCACATGCCCTACTCTTCCTGTTCCAGAGGTGACCAACAGGGAAAAAAGCACACTGTGCACCAGCTGACCAGTACTGCCACTATTTAGGTCTCCACATTTGCCTCCATACATCCCCCCAGGGCAGGACACAAGGCAGGGAGGAAAGGTAGCACGAGTGCTCTTCCTCCAGCACCTTCTTGACCCAAGGGAACACTCAGATGGAGAAGACAGGGTGAGAAATCCCATTAAAGCTGTTGGGAAACATGCAAAAAATAACATGACCAAAAAATTGCTCATTAAAAGGAACAGTAGCCATCCAGTTGAAGGGATCAGGTTAAGAGGTGCCCAGCCAGGCAGGTAGGTATGAGTCACCCTTGTGGGAGCCTGCTGAGAACCTCAGGCAATGAGAATGGGGGGAGGTAAAGTCACCACTCAGCTGCAAGGTGGCCTCTCTTATCTATAGACAAGGGAGAAAGGAGGTCTGCAGGAAGAGCTTCCCAGAAAGCCACTCCCTAAAAACTGGTGGGAAAGTGCTCTGAGAGCCTTGTGCTGGTGCTCCTTGTGTTTTCACATAAAGTTTGAGCCATGTTGCAGTTCAGGTTTGTGCACATTCCAATTTTTTTTTTTTCTTTTTAAATGAAGATACAGCTGATGAAGAGACATTGGGACATCCCTCAGGCTGGGAACATCTCATGGTGCAGGGTTATGAGATGACCAGAAGGATGGGTCATCAAAGGGTCATCCAGTAACATATTTCCTAAGTGTACACATAACCTGTAGGTACTTTAGAGTAAATCATTTCAACTACTTTGATTTTACAAAGGACCTTTTTTACTTCCAGATATGGAGGTAAACATTACTTAAGGCTTAAAAACCTAAAAAACAGGTAAGCAAACAAGGGCTCTGTCTGCAATTGTGCTCTTCCTGCTCTGTGGAACGTGGGATACAACCCAGAACTGCTGAGTGGTGACAGTGAGAGCTGTGCAGTCTGCTGGCATGGCCCTCCAGTCACCCTGAGAGCAGCCAACTCACAGAAATGCGCTGCTGCATCTCTTCTGGGGATGAAAAAAGCTGCTGCAGGCTGTTTCCCAACGAGCCCTGATCCAGTCAGTGTGACTCCTCACAGGGGAGAGAACTTTGCATTTTGCTTAGGAAAAACAAAGAACATAAGCCTCCTATAAAGTTTTACCCATCCAGAAACTCTGTATAAAAAAAGTCAGAGGCCAGGAAATGCCTGCATGCCTTTGCCTTGCTTCCTGCAGCTAAGGAAAAGCTCATAACCTAAATACAGGACATTTCCACCTAATTTCTGAGTGCTTAAATTTATGAGCTGACATGCTCCCAGTGAACAGAAGCTGCTGTCCCAGGAGCTCTGCTTCACATCACATCTGGCTCCAGCCTGTGGCCAGTATGCTCCTTCAAGATACCAGTTTTAAAACCAAAAATCAACTTGATCTCAGAAAGCAGCATTTGAATGTCTAAGAAAACCTTGAAGTCCCCTGGACTGATGCTTTTCTGTCATTTTCTAGGAACACTGAGCACTGAGTCCCCTTAGGGTTTAAGAGTGCCAAGACCAAGGCTGATTAACTGGTACAGTCAAGTCCCCACTCCTCCCTGCTGCATAAGGATTTAACAACTGCTGTCACAACCTGGTTCTTGAAAGTTCACCTCCAGGACAGTTATTTCCTTGTGTTTTTAGCAACTCTCCCAACCCTGATATATCATACCTCCTTTTCTAGATGGCTTTCACACTGCAGTGCAAGAACATGAGTAAAGCCAAGTGACCAAATGGACATTTGCCAAGTCAGTTCTTTTAAAAAGGAAAAAGAAGAGGCTTTCCATGAAGCAAATGGGTCAGAGCAAATAGAAAAGGAGAATAATCTGGCTGAGAAGAATTTAAAAGTGTTCACTGTGAGGAGCAAAGAGGCCAAATGCTAGACATGGCCCCCTCAGCCTTGGTGAGCTGGGTGCTGCTGTAAGCTATTTCCAGAAGATGCTAAATGGTAGAAACCCAAATGAGGCCTTCCAGGAGCTGCCTCTCCTGCCAGAAGGAGGAGTGAGCTCCCTGCAGAACCCACCACTGTGTGGTCTCACCACCCACAGCCACCTCAGGGACCATGGGCTGTGCAGCAGCTGTCACCATGTCCCCTGGCCAGGGGAGGTCTGAGGCTGGCCTGTGTCAGCAGGAGACAGCAGGCAGCACTTTGTTGTAGGGAACTGGCCAAGGCTCCGTGTGCAGTGGGCAGGGAAGAGCTTCACCAACCTTCACTGTGCACAGGTGAGTTAAATGGCCTTACAAAAAATTAAACCTGGACCAAGTCAGTCTGTAGCCACTGGTGACATTACTAATGAAGCAGGACCCTGCCTCACAAAATTTGGGCTCCTGAGGGGACCCCAAGATGTGTAAGGTGCATCCAGCCTCCTGTAAGGAAGGCTCACTGCTTCTGTACCGCCTCCTTAGCTGCTGCCTTCCTTGGCACTGCCTGGGCACTAAAGCCACAGCCAGCTGGGCTAGCAGAGCTTCCACTAGCAGCATCTTGAAATAAAATCACTATTCAGGTTTGCTCCCACAGGGGCAGGAGGAACACAGCCACCACTTCAGCTTCTGAACAACCACAGCAAAACAAGTGTTCTTGGAAACTCCAAAATCCACCAGACCCACAACCACCTCATCTTCCTTCAAGGCTGTCAGAACAAAGCAAACAAAGCAAGCTATTTAAAACCACTGAGACCACAGTGAGGCACAGCTGATTGCCAACATGAAGTAACCAGGCACATACCTCATACAGATGCTTCATGCAAAGCAGAATTCCACCTGTAGCCATCCAATTCCTCCACCTTCCTTCCATCTTATCCCAAGGCATCTTTTTATCCAGCAAATAATCACCTTTCCAAAGCTCTCCACCGGGCTGAGGAACCTCTGGGCTACAGACCAGCCTCATTAACTTTCCCTACAGCTCACACATGGGGTATGAAGGGAGTTCAGCTCATTTCCCACACTGGCAGCTCCTGCTAACACACAACTCATCAGCCAAAGCAAGGGCTCCTGCTGCACCTGAGAGCACTATCACCTGCACAGCAGGCTGCAGGTGCTTCTCTAGGCTTTGGTGCCTCTGCACTTATTTACACCCACAGCAGAATAAATGGAATATGGCCTATCCAAGTTTTATTTCTAGAGCTATAAAATAATTTCAGCCTCCAAACGTATTTATAGCAGGGAAACACTAGCTGGTACAAGAGAGTGAGTGTTTTCTGGGGAATTTTACTGCCTCTCACCTCATGTAATATTCATTTGACTAAAGCAACTCTATTGCATTTTCACCTATATTTTGCAGTTACCCAGTGAAAATTTCTTGGGGAATCTGGTCCTGCCCAAATTAAAAGAAGGCAGCAAAACTGTGCCTGATTGAAAAAAATAAAGCTGCAGCAATGACCCAGACTGAAAGCTGGAGCCAAGGTCTTCTGCCAGTTTCTTTAATGACCAGAGATAAATACCTGCACCTCCTGTTTTCAACAGGGAACATTGAGTAACTGAAGTTACATTTTTGGTCTGATGCTCTGAGTTCTTAGTCATTCACTTAACCTCTTGAAATGCCCACGAAAACGTCCCTGACAGTCATCCCCAGGCTTATGCCATCTTTTTCTGGGTTTAGTTTTGCATACAGACAGAAAAGCTGTTCAGCTGTTTGTGTTTGCATGGGAATTTGTTTAGTTGTTGAGAAATTAGTTGTTACTATTGACTCGTTAGAAATGAGGTGATATCTCACAAAGTCAAATTAATAAAAATACAACAAGGAGATGATACTGTTTTGCTCTAAAACCTTCAGTTACAAAATCCCTTTGGTGTGGTATCGCTGTCAAGAGTAGAAAGTCATGCCAGAGAACTTTCCTTTCCACTCAGCAGCAAAATATGTGGTCATCTGCAGCCCAGAGCAGCAGGTGTTGGGTTAGTGGGCAGCTCAGCACCTTTCACACTCAGCCTATTTCTTTTGCAGAGGCTGAAGTCCTGATATATTTCCCTTCCAGGTCACAGGTTATTAACTGCTGCATGAAAACACTCATGTAGATGGCAGATTCAATGCTCCACTCCCAGTGCTGCCAGGGCAGGGCACTGACTGAAGTGCCCCCACCCAGGACATGCACAGAACCCCATCCCTGCCGTATGCATGATGACCACATGCTGTATTTGCACCCCCTGTTGTGGTGAGTGAAGCAGGCTTATGCAGCAGCAAGGCTCAGGAAAGGGATGCATAATTGCCTGGTGTGCCAGAGGGACAAACTGAACCCCCCAGACAAGTCAGTGAGCACCTGGGCCAGGCCCTGCAGTGATCAGGTGAATATGGGCTCATCCATAGACCTCCCTGGCACATGGGCTGCTTCTCCCCAGGGCAGAGCCCTGCTCAGAACAGCAGCTCCTAGAGAAAGACTCATGGCTACATCTCACTGATGAGAAATGCAGGGCCAGAGCACAAGGGCTGTTCCTGTGAGGTCCCAGCAGGGAGCAAAGCAGAGGGCACTGGAGAAGTGGACTGGTTATGCAGAGGGACAAGCTGGTGGTTTCCTCGCTCCTGAAGACTGCTGTGCGGGAAGAAAACCCAACACTGAATGTCACACCATACAAAAAGACAAAGTCAAGCTCCAGGAAGCTATTCTGGAGCAAAATGACCCTGCCAGGAGCACAGGGAAGGGGCAAGGGAAGGATGAGGGCTGCCTACATGGGGCTGCAGAGGAACAGTGTCTCTCCAGGCTGGGGCAGAGGGACCAGCAAGTCACATAGGGACCAGCTCTTGCAGCTTTTGCAAGTGTTGAATGGCATTTGCAACTTACCAAGAATGACCACCATGTGTCTCTTTTTGGGGCTTCTCTTATTACCTCAATTTACAAAGAGGCAAAGGAAAATAACCATCACCTCCCCCTCCCAGCAAAACCCTGCTCAGCTGCATCTTAGCAAAGATCTTGTAGAGTATTAAAAGTACACTTTATTTTCTGTACAATTCTCATCCAAATCTCCAGGTGTGGAAATGTCCACTGTGTCCCCAGAAAGAGTTGCAGATTGTTCTGCTGCCATGAGACTCCTTCCAGAACTGTCCAGGAGGGGTACAAAACCAGGACCGCCAAAATCAAGTGCTGATGCTTTCTAGGTGCAGGGAGGAGAGCAGGAGGGAGGGAGAGGGGAAGGCAGTCCTGCTCTGCCGTGGAGTGGTGAGCGACCAGAGCCTTCCCTGGGTGGCAGAAGAGGCACCCTCAAGTTCACGTCATCGTTCGTGCCTAGTGTGGGAGTCGTTGCGTTCGAGCGTCAGCCCGTTCCCATTCCGCGTCACCTCCTTCCTGTTCCAGTCCTTTTCCAGGTAAAACTCGGCGAGCACGGGGCAGTGGTCTGAAGCCACCCCACCCCAGGACCAGTTATCGGGGATCCATGGGTTTGTAAGGCCTTCTCTCACCACAGCCCAGTGGCCTGCATCAAAGAGAATCACAGGGGAAAGGTTAAGGACAGTGCCCACACGGGACACACGGCACTGACCTAAATCAGGCTGCAGGACCTCACTCCAGCAACTCTACCTGTGAAAACCTTCTTCAGGCTCCGACTGATCCAGATGTTATCCAGCGACTTGGACCCTTGAGGGTTCTTTGTGCTGATGTTGGTGAAGGTGCTGGAAGGGACCAGGTGGTGAAACTTCTCCTTCCTTAGGATGTCATGGTCGCTGCTGTCTGGGGCCTGGTTAAAATCTCCAAGGATTATGACATCTTTTTCTCCTAGGAAACAGGAAAAATAGAAAAGAATGGGAAGAATGGACATCCATCATTCAAGTACAAGAGGATAAACTGAAAGAGGAAAAATACAAATACTGAAAAACAAAAGTCATTTTACTCTGAATTCCTGAAATAAATGTTGTTTAAAGCCTTTTTCACTGACTATTTACTCACGGCCATTCTCTTCATGACAATAAAACCAGCCAGTGTGTACTTTGATGCTTGTTTTTAAAAATCATCTTATTTATTATTGAGTAACAGAATCATAGAAAATGCTGAGTTGGAAGGGACTCATAAGGGTCATGGAGTCCAACTCCTGGTCTTGCACAGGACACCCCAAGAATCACACCATGTGCCTGAGAGTGTTGTCCAACTACTTCTTGAACTCAATCAGGCTTTGTGGTATGATCACTTCCCTGTGGAGCTTGTTCTAGTATCCAATCACTCTCTAGGTGAGGAACTTCTTCCTAACACCCAACCTAAACCTCCTCTGAACTCAGCTTCATGCCATTCCCTCAGGTCACTGGGCACAAAAGTGAAGAGATCTCTTCCCCTCTTGAGGATGTTGAAGATCACAATGAGGTCTCCCCTCAGTCTCCTCCAGGCTGAACAGACCAAGTGACCCCAGCTGCTCCTCATATGGCTTTCCCTCAAGGCCCTTCACCATCCTCATGGACCTCCTTTGGAAACTCTCAACAACTTAATGTCATTTTTATACTGACACCCCAAACTGCCCCCAGCACTCAAGGTGAGGCCTCCCCAGCTCAGAGCAGAGCAGGACAATCCCCTCCCTTGCCCAGCTGGAGATGCTGTGCCTGATGCACCCCAGGAAAGGGTTGTCTCTCCTGGCTGCCAGGGCACTGCTGACTCACACTCAACTTGCCATGATCAGAATCTCCAGGTCCCTTTCTGCAGCACTGCTTCCAGCATCTCATTTCCCAGTCTGTCTGTCCATACATCCAGAGTTGCCCCATCCCAGGTGCAGAATCCTCACTTGTCCTTGTTAAACTTCACATGGTTGGTGATTTTCCATCTCTCTAATTTGTTGAGGTCTCTCTGCAGGACCTGCCTGCCCTCAAGGGAGTTGACAGCTCCTCCCAATTTAGTGTTGTCTTCAAACTTAGTCAGAATTCCTTCAAGTCCCATGTCCATTACTGAAGATGTTGAAGAGAACTGGGCCAAGGACAGAGCCCTGCAGAACTCCACTAGTGACCAAATGCCAGCCTGATGTCACCCCATTCACTGTAATTTTTTTGTGCCTGATCTGTGACCTGGTTACTCACCCATCATATTACATGGTTATCCAGCTGTGTGCTGGGCATTTTGTCCAGAAGGATATTGTGAGAGATAATATCAACAGTTTACTGAAGCCCAAATATTGGTGTCTTTTCCTTACTACTTCCTGTTAGCCACAAACTCAGACAGTTTTAGTCTCAGAGGTTTTTAGAAATCTCTGCCTTTGTAATCCTTCTCTATTTTTTTTTCTGCAACAAACACCTACTGGCTTTAACTTATGCAGACATTTTTTAAAATAAATTTTCTGTAAAAGTCAAGGACACTTTTGTGAGGAACCAGGAAGACAAAGCCTTATGTTGGTATAAGTGCACATTCCAACCTCTGCATTTAAGAAATCCCAAGGAATAGGACCAGGGAGCAGTCTGCAAGCCTGATGGCAGAAGATGAGTTGAGAAAACACACAGACACTCCCTGACTACAGCAACTTTCTTTTGCCTGGCTGACTGAAGGGATACTGCTCAACTTGGAACAGAAAATGACTTTGGTTACGTTTTGTTTCCAACCCTAATGAGTGAGAAAAGAAACTCCAGACCCTAATTTCATATCCATAATGTGTTCTCTCCTAGCCCCACAGATGTGGATGCAGACATCCCAGCTGTGCCCTGGGACAAGAGGACAAAGCACACGCCTCCGTGCCCATCTCAAACCACTGCCAGAAATGTCTGAGAAGACAACTGAAGAATGCTGACAGCTGGATCAGAGATGCTTCCATGTCACTGCTTGCCACTGGAGAAGGATGCTGAAAGGAGGCAAAAATGCAAAAAAATTCCCAAAGCTGACTTCAGAGAAGAGAACTATGAAGAGCCTATAAGCTTTTTCTTTCCTGGGACTGAAGTGTGAGAGGGGATGGGATGGGCAGACTTTCTCTACCATACTTAGTGCTCTGGATAAACGTCCTGGTTTTTTGCTGTTGCTGTAGAAGGCGCTATCCAGGAGAGGGAGCACAAGCTCAATAAAATCTATTCCACTCCTGTCTTGCAGTGCAAGAAAGATGAATTGGGAAAGGGCAAGAGAGCAAGCAAGACTGAGGGCATATGACTTACAAATACTTCAAAACGTGGTGCTTGCTAAGATGCAGAGGGGCAATGAATAGTTAGTGAAATTATTTGTGGTTTCTCTACCCTTTGTAAGTCACAAATCATATTGTAAATAACATGAAGTTTAAATATTATTCTATAAAGCATTCATGACAGCAGTCTTCCCACCCTTGAAGGAAAAAAACCCAGCTGAATCTGAAGCTGAGTTATTTTAAGCTCCATCAGAACCCAAAGAAAAATCAGTCCTTGTCTAATGGGATGACTGTGCCTGCTTGTGAGCTGGTGGTTGTGCATGCATCTCATGACAAAGATCTCTTGCAAGATCTCTTGCTTGGCGGGACCAGGAAGCCTGAAATGTAACTTTGGTCCTTCAGTTCTAACACTTGCTTAAGGGCCCAGGCAGCACTTGGCTCCTTCCATGCTTTCCTCTCCACCCCATATGGGAAAAGGCCATTACGGAAACGTCTGGAGCACATCCTTGGCATTTAAAAATGACAGAGAGGCTGGGAACTTAGCAGCAGTACCTTGATTATGCACGAAATCTGTTCTATTCTATCCTAAACTACTCATGCTTCTTTTAGCAAATCTTCAAGACTACCTCCCTTAAGTGAAAAATCTATGAAAAAATCCCACTATATTTACAAGTGAAAATTTTAAGTGACTGAAAATTTTCACCTTTCCATTCTGGACAGGTTAGAAATAGCAAAGGATTAAAGACCCAGCACTTGGATGTGTGCTTGGAAGGAGGTAAGAAGTCAGCCTGCAACTGACTGCCCAGGGAGGGAATCACTATATTCTTCATTCATTTAAAGTTTTGCATGCAGAATAACCAAGCATAAAATCATAACAAAGCATAAAGTTGACAGACAGAACAGGCTGGAGCATGTTAAAGAAGCTGAAACCCAATTTGCCATTGGGGAGAGAAAGGAGAGCTTCTGTTTCCCCTCTGTCAGGAGCTTCTGGGGCTCCTCAGACTGCAAAAGAGTGTGGAACACATCAGGCAGCCCTGTGCTAAGCAAGGAGAAGCAAGCAACCAGCAACTTCACTTTCCCTTACCCTGGCTCAGTCTCAGCCCTGCTCCTACCTCTGCCAGCTCCTGCAACAACACCACCATGCACTCTGGCACTGCAGTTTCGTGTCTTGTCTGCCTTCCAAGACCCTAAGAGACATCCAGCCGTGAGAGGGAAGGAAGTGAACCCGCCTGGATCCTCCCGAGTGCGTGACTCTGTCTAAATGGACACTCCTGGGTCTTCCAGCAGAGGCAAGGAGCAGAGCTGCCCACAGCAGCTGCAGCTCTCAGGGGTCTCATGGATGAGCCCCAGTGGCTCTCAGCCAAACTTAGCAGAAGTTCTGGGAGAAATCATGCCCTTGCTCATAATAAGGGATGGTAAGTGATCAAAAACTGTCATCGTGATGCTCACAGTTACAAAAAGATGGAGAAAAAAACAGAAAATTAAGACAATGCTACTGGTGCTGTGATTTTCCTGTTTTGGTGGAAATGAGTTTAAGACTGGTGGGGCCTGATTCTCCTCCTCCTCAGAAGCCAGAGGTTCCTCAGCCAATGCAATCTGGTCCTACTCCTCCTCCAACAGACAGAGCAGCAGGTGCTCTCTTAACAACCAATCTTCTGCTGCAAAGGTCCCTGACACAGACTGCAGAGTCCAGAAGGACCCAGACCCTCCATCTGTTGGGATGTGGTGGCAAAAAGCCCACAGCAGCCAGGCATGTGTCCCATTCATGACCTCTCAGCAGTGCTCCCACACATTCACACCCTCTGGGCCTGAAGAAACCGTGCCCTTGTCAATGGAGAACTCCTCAGGTGAAAAAAAATCTGGCCTGATTGCAAATGCATCTTCAAATTCACTAAAGCACCAGCAAATTTTGGCAGTGCCTGCAGGTGGCTCTTGGCCAGCAAAGCAAAGTAGAACCTTCACTCAGCCCTGTGCCGCAGTGGCTGAGCTCTGGTGTGCCAAGGCAATCAGCTGAGGGACTGACAGTGCCTGCAGAAGGTCTGCAGTGCTGAAATCTGCCTCTCTGCAGGAACTGGGAAACCCTCCTTTGCTTCATGGCAGGCCAAGGGGACATCTGTAGGACACACACTCCCTGATCTTCCCATGCCCTGGATGATTTCCCTCATGAATTAAACAGACTCCTAAATGCTCAAATCCTTCCTGGACAGAGTGACACACACATGATGAGAAGGATGTGATGTTACCTTGGCTGCTGAGAGGATCCCTTACCACTTTGCAGAAGTCTTGCAAGCCCAGTGCCTGATGCATGGGTAACCCATGGAATATGGCCAAGCCACGTGGGAGAAGATATCACAGAATCATGGAATGGTTTGGATTGGAAGGCACCTTTAAAGTTCATCTAGTTTGAACTCCCTTCCATGGGCAGGGACACCTCCCACTAGACCAGGTCACTCAAAGTCCCATCCAACTTGGCCTTGAATACTGCAAGGGAGGAGCATCCACAGCTGCTCTGGACAACCTGTACCAGTGCTTCACCACCCTCACAATAAGTAATTTCTTCCTAATATCTAATCTAAACCTACCTGCTTTCAGTTTAAGGCCATTCCTCCTTGTTCCATCACTACCTGTCCTTGTAAAAAGTCCCTCTTCAGTTCTCTTGTAGGCTCCTTTCAGGTACTAGAAGACTGCTATAAGATATTCCCTAAATCTTTTCTTCAGACTGAACAACCTCAGCTACCTCAGCCTTTCTTCACAGGAGAGGTACTCTAGCCCTCTGATCATCTTCTGTGGATTGGCTCCAACAGGTCCCTGTCCTTCCTGTGCTGGGACCCCAGGGCTGATGCAGCTCTCCAGGTGGGGTCTCACCAGAGCAGAGCAGAGCAGAGGGGCAGAATCCCCTCCCTGCCCTGCTGCCCACACTGCTCTGGATGCAGCCCAGGATGACCCTGACTTTCTGGGCTGCAATGCACATGCCTGGGTCATGTCCAGCTTCTCATCCACCAGCACTTGTAAGTTCTTCTGCTCAGGGCCCTCTCAATCCATCCAGCACCCTGGTCTCTGGGTCCATCCACTGCCAAGACATCCAGAGTAACATCTGTGTGCTGCCCATGGTCACCACACTGAAGACAAATTGGTGGAGTTCTTGAGAGAAGACAGAAGAGCTGCTGCAAAGAGTTAGCTATGAGCAGCCAACAGCCACTGTGTCTCTCCAGTACTGATGAAAGGAAAAAAAGAGAGGGAAAAAGGAACCAGGACCCACCAGCCTAGTGGGAGAAATATGGGGATATTGTGCCCTGCTTTACAGGAGGCTGTGGATAGTAAACAATGTTCCTCAAATGCTCACATGCCTCTTAGTAAGAATAAAAGATAATAGAACAGGCATCTGTTAGCAAAATGGAAACAGAAACTCAAATTTACTGCAGTACCCACAGACAAATCAGTTCTTACTGCCCATATTTTGTGGACTAATTTGGAAGAAATTGAAGGATGCCAGTAATTTTAAGCATGAAATTAATTTTGGCAGGGTAATTCAGTACTTCAAAGTCACATGTGTGCACAACCATTTCTTTAGGAGACCACACCTGCATCCCACAAGTTTGGAGGAATCTGAATTTCTTCTTTTGTGAAAGACTAAGCCAAGAACAAGCATGCTCCAGCAACATGCCTTCCATATGAAAATTAAAACATGAAATAAAGAGAACACATCTAAATTTAGATGCAGTGGAAGTGCAGCTCAGTTGACTTCAGAAGAGCTACACATTTATCCCACGCTTCAGTTCAGCCTTCGGAGATTAAACAAATGATCCTTTTGTTTACCTTCATCCTTTCCAATTTTAAAGTACGTGGACAAATACTTAAATCAGTAGCACTTAAAATAGCTCTGACTGGCTTCTGCAGCTCAAAAGGAGCAACAATGGAACACAGAAAAACTGCAAAGACCTCTTGAGTTATACAAGAAGGATATTAACACTTCCAAGTGACCAAGCTTGCTGAGCTGGGCCAAGTTGAAAATCATCACACATATAACCTTGAAACCCTTTCACATCTTTCTTAGGCAGTAAACAAGAGGCTAGATTTTTTTTTCCTATTACAAGAGCAGCAACATTTAGAATCTAAAATGCTTTGTTCTGCTGTGCAGGAAGTTAAACATAATTTGCAAGCTTCAAAGTAAGAAGCAAATTCACAGCAATGAAGTAAAGAAATCCCACTGCCTCTTATATTGCTCAAGTTCAGGTCTAAGTTCTGGTGTCATTTCATCCTGCTGTAAAGCCAGAGCAACTTACTTGAAATCAACAAAATTATTCTAAATATTATGTCCAGGTACCAAAGCAAGATTAGGTATCAAATCAAGACTTGGTCTCTTCTCTCATTAGCAGCCATCTACGAATATGTATTGGGTTTTCCAAAGAGCTTCCAATTATCCAAAAATTAAATATATAGAACCTATTTCTCTTGGAAGAAAAAAAAAAAATTGAGTTTTGCTTTGGTATCAGGTAGGTGTTATTTCCACAAAGCACTTAAAATAGGTTCTCAACTCTGGTGACTTTTCTTCCCTTTGGCAGAACTTGCTGTTACAGTAGGATAAAATCAGAAGGAACTTAATTTGAAAAAACAGCGTCAAAGCCAGTAGGATCTCCTGTGCTGTTTGTGTTAATTAGTAAAGACTGTAAGACAATGAGCGAGGGAAAAGCACATTTGTCACGCGATGCATCACACAAATACGGGCAAAGACAACTGTGAGGCTGATAAGGATATTTCTGAAATGCTCTCTGAGACCAATTTTACTCCTTTAAAAATTCCTTTGAATAAGAGAGTGTGCACGTGATAGCTGGGAGGAAAGAGCCCTGCCCTACCTTTGAGAGTCTCCTGCAAGTTCTGCGCGCAGGCTGCCAGCTTGTGGCTGTCGTGGCTCTTGCCGGCGGTGTCTCCTGCGGCGGGCGGCAGGGCCAGGTGAAGGTTAACCACGGTCAGATCGTTCACCCCAACCTGCGGGGGCAAGGAGGGGCAGTCAGCGCCCTGCAGGCACGGCGGGGAAGGGAAGGTCACCACGCACAACCACGTGCCAGTTCCCAGCACCTTGAGTGGTGAGTCTGGCGCAGCAGGACTCACCCTGCCCTGTGCGTGTCTCAGTGCGGGGAGGAAGAGGAGGGAGGCATTTTGCAGCTTTGTTTGCAATAGCCTGATACCCTCTCAGTTCTGGGGAAACTGGTTTCCTTTCACCACAGATGCAGAAAGAAGCCAGCTGCTTATGAAGATCAGTTTATGCAAAACCAGTTGTTAATAAGCTACAAATACTGTCATGGTCATTACAGGGGCTAATTACTACTGTCTTGTGGTTACCCCTGGTTTGTCATAGAGACTAACCAAGAAACTTTAATGTACCTTGAAAGGAGCTGTTGGCTCCCTGCAATCTTCTGTTTACCTTCTGGGAATCACTTGGACCTATTTATATAATCAATTAATTACTAATAGTTCATTGATTAATAATTATTTGATTAATTCTTCTCTCAAAACATTTCCAGAGATGTCAAGTTCCTTAAACTGGACCCCTTCATCACAGCCTATGTGGACATGGGCTCTCTCTGCTCATATGTTTGCTCCAGCATATGCCCAAGAACTGGCTCCAAAAGTGATGATGTTCTTTTAAATAGGTTTGGCCCTAGTCAAAAAGCTTTAAAGTGGGAACTCTGAAGCATGACAGCAACATATGATAGGCCAGCCCAAGCCTTACTGGAGCACTGTGCCTTATGCACACACATTCATACATCCATATATCTATAATACCCATCTCCATTCTCCCTGCACTTATCCCTCTTAGTGGCACTGAGAAGAATCCCAGCCCTGTGGCCTGGCTCTTGCTGGGTTCACACCTCATCCTTGCTGTGTTAATTTGGTAAAAGCCAAACAAGGTGACTGGTGTCACACTCCCAGTGGCTGTGGATGCTACTGAGGATCCACTGACCCTCAGGTTCTCAAATATTTCCTTGCAGCAGGGTTTGCTCCCACAGGAGCAAGGGAAAGGACTGACTCTGGTGAACTACCACATGTATTAAGTGCATTAAGCACCTGTCCATGGGACAGTGATGAGATGGATCAGAGGCTCATGCACACTTTTATCTCTTAGAGGGCTGTGTCTCTTTTCATCTTACCCAAATCCTTTTTAGTAAAAGTTCTGCAAGGCTGGACTGGCACAGTGGCAGTTACCTTGAAATGTGCAAGATACGGATGAGGATATGAGTGCCTCCCGTTGCCATTGGTCTGTGCAGTCTCCTGAGATGAGGCATCTTTCAGCTCAATGCCAGCTGTTGTATCCCACAGGAAACCAGAATATTCAACTCCCTGGAATTAAAAAAGGAAAAGAGAAATTCCAGTCACAAGATGGTAAAAACAAAACATTCTGCCCAAATGTAGCCCCATATCTTTCTACATCTATATCCAGACACGGTGCCTGATGAGGGCAGGAATCCCAATTGGCTGTGCCCAAACATAAAGGAGAAACAGCTTCCTGGGCTATACAGAGGACAAGTGGAAAGGCTTCTTCATATCACCCCTGCCCAAACTCCCACCAGACGTGGGAGGAATGCGCCCTGGGAAGCTCCACTGACTTCACTGAAGAGTGAGAATGCCAAGCTGAAACATGCATCTCATCACTATTCACAGCCCCTCACCTGCACACTGGCTAGTGGACAGCAAGTTTATTCCAGCACTGCTCCAGTAAAGCCAAGGATTTAACAGTCTGTTTTATCTTCCACAGGCAGAGCATGTTCAGGACCACTGCAGGGGTGAAGGATGCTGCCTCTTGTGTGCATGTTTGGGCTGATGTGGTCCTCCTTTCCTCCTGCTCCAGGCAAGGCATTGGATACCTCTGAGCGTGGCCAGTAATGAGGTAGTTCATTACCCACGTAATTAATTGTCTAACCACGGGTTTGGTGCCTTGAGGTCTCACTGGTGACTGCTCGGGTTGCAGCAGACGATGCTGTGCACAGTTGTTCCTTCTCCCCAAGGCTTGACACCATCTCACAGACTCTTCACCCACAAGCTAAAAATATCTGGGCCCCTTCAGTCTCTTGGCATGAAATCTGGTCTAGACCTCTCAGCCCTGTCAATTTCTCTGTCTCTTTTCCAGCTTGAATGTTTCATGTTCAGCTCTCTGCTCCTTTCAGCTCTGCTTCTCTGATCCTGAATGAGCTTTTTTTTGATTACTTCATGATGTGGAATTGGCATTTTCAGAAAGCTGTCTGTGCTGGTCACACCAGCAGCAGTATCTAATTCAAAGACTGTCAGCCTCTTCTCCCATCACCCAGACACCATTTTCCTTGGCATCATTCAAACCCACTCTCCTTAGAAAATCACAGTTAAATCCATTGCAAGGAAGAGTATTCTCCATTTCAGCTGCAATAAAAAAGTGTTAACTGCTCCACTGACTTCCCAAGAGGCTTGAAAGGATTAAGGCTGGTTAAAATTCTTTGGTAGCTCCTTTGATAACTCACCTTTAAATTACTGACAAAATTATTCTACCAGTAAGAAGCCTAAAAACTGCTACAGGAAAAGATGTGGAAGAATAAAACTGCTGTCAACAGCTGTTGGCTATTTCCAGGCTCCAGACTTCATATCAACATGGCAGTCAAAAGTAATTTCCTGGTGGAAATGCTCAGAATGTAGGGAAGCACGAGCTGGAAGCAGCATCCACCATTTTTTGCTATTCAGCTCTACAGAGAGTCCCAAAATCAGCTGGTGACAAAGGTGCTGTGTTCTTGGGGTTACACTGAGTTACCTCACTGCATTTGTGTGCACAGTGCTCAAACCTAACAGACTCATTAACTAGCCCCAGGAATAGAAGAGACTTTTTAACTTAATGGAGGGTTCTCCAGCTCAGCCAGATTCCTCTTAAAGCATGTAAAAGGGAGAGTAAGGTAGATAAAATTTCTGTTCTTAATTTGGCTGCACATTTCTCCCATAATTTTGGGAACTACTCATCCTTATATCCCTATCTGTAGAACAAGGTGGATGATCACTTTTATTTACTCAGCCTGTAGTCAAAGCTGCTGTTATTATCTTTGGAAGTACAGGTCAAGAAAGAACTGACTAAAGACTCTGAATTTAACATAGAAATTCTGAGACATTTATTAATAATTCCTGGTAAAAAAAGAAAAAGTGAAGGGAACAACTTTGACAACTATGCACAACTATTTATATTCAGTATTTTAATGATCTGGCCTAACAAGAGATCCCAAAGGAAAACTCCAGTTAGGAATAAAAATGTCCTGAAGAGCATTTGCATGCTGCCCTGCTATTAAGCGTGAATTTTTTAAACTTTAGACACATTCAGACACTCTGTATCTTTCCAGACCCTACTTAACCCTGTGTGTCTATGTAGCTAGAGTACAATCCTTGTGCTGCTCAGGTGGTGGGGTTTGGTTTGTTTGGGTTTATTTTCCCTCATTGGGCTTTTCCCAGAAGAGTAATAAAAGGAGGTGCACCTCCCAAAGCATCAGTCCAAAACCAGTGAACGGTGATGCAACCTGATTTGGAAAAGCCAAAATAAAGAAATGTAGATTCTAAGTGGCATGGCTATAGCACACAACTGCAGCCAAGTATTTAGTAACAACAGCACTCAGAATAGATCATTCTGGATCAATAGACTGTTGAAGACTGCCCTGTGTACTGACAGCCACTACTTGCTACATGGCAGGTCTCAGATCCTGCTCCTACCCACAACAACAACAACAACTGCACCACGAGAACGACTCTGCTCAGCAGCAACAGGCTCGAGCTCCAGGAGGACACTGCTCTGAAAACTCACTGGCACCCTTAAGGGTGAAAAAGAGAGATTTCCCTTGGGAGAAACTGCTTTTGGGGCACTGTTAGTGATGCCCAGCCCAGAGCAGATGCTGCAGGGAAAAGCACAGTGCAGCACGGTGCAGATTTCAAATGGAGTACACTGCATTTTAAGCACCTGTGCTAAGCACTCTCTTCAATTGCAAGCTAGGAAAATGGGGAGCCCTTCCAAATGCCACCCAGTGCAGCACCAGGGAGCAAGCTCAGGTGACTAGCACAAAAAATGTCAAAAGTACTGCAGCCTGCCAGGGGAAAAATGAGGACTCTTTCCTAGTCCAAATGTGTGGCTTTTCATCTATGTATCTGTACTGCTTTTATCCATCTCCCCCAAACATACACACACCAAATACACACACACGTCTTCCTCCTTACAAGTGTGCCACAATTCTTCCAAAATATAAATTGTAGCGTGAAATTAAAAGCTATAGGAACAGTCAGCTTAAAAAAAAAAGAAATGCAAACCTTGCCAAAAAGGATTTGCAAAAAGAGTTGCCTTAAAGCAAAAAGTGTCGCCTGCCTTAAACATTCAAATTATGTCCTTGGTTAAAGGAGGGGGGGAAAAAAGCAAAGCCAAAGTTCAGACTTGGGGATTAATGTACCTTGTGTAGCTGGCCTGAGGGTTTTTCGGAAACAACACCCTTCCAACATCCTCTAGGGCCCTTCCACTTGCGGATGTTTGGCAGCGTCGGCTGGTTCAGCTCCATACAGAACTAGAGAGAGAGGAAAGGGGAAAGAAATAACATCAGCTTGGAGGGTTTAAAAAAATAGCAGAATAAAGTGTGTAGGAAAGCACTAGTAAGAGGCACAGTGGAGCACAGGCTGTGCTCTCTGCCTTCCCTGAAGGCTTGCAAAGGAGGTGGTCTGAGCCACATCCCAGACTGACTCACCCCTGACTTGGAGATAAATGAAAAACTAAAATAACTCAGGGCAAATGCTGCAAGTAGAACGTTTCTGCCTCGGACCCTTTTCTCCCAGAGCTACTTGTTTGATTGGAAAGGGGTTTCTCTGTGCTGCCCCCAAAGATGGTGACTGCAGCACATCCCACCCCTGCCTGGGGCTTCACAAAGAGCTGCTGAATCCTCCTGGGGGCAGGAGGCCCCCACAGCATGGCTGGCCCCACTCCAACAACACAGCCACTGGCACGACACGAGAGGAAGGGTGTAGGCCAAGCTCAATAGCTGGAGTTTTGGGGTTAAGGCTCCTCTGACTTTCTGCCAGGGACACGTGCTTGATTTCCTCCGTGCATGAAGGAAGCAGCTGCAGGCTTGCACGCAGTTCTAGCAAGTCCCTCTCCTGCTTCCCAGAGGTGCCTGTCTTCCTGGTCACTGCTGAACAGCCACAGCACTTGGACACCATTATGTGCTCAGAGCTAGAGAGGCTGCATCCTAATGCCCAGCAGATCAGGGACACCAGAACTGTGGACACTGTGGAGAGCCCCTGAGTCTGCCTGTGTAACATCTTGAGACTGAAATAAAAGTAAATAAATATATAAATAAATAATAAAAACTACCCCGGAAAATCTGGGATCTGAAACTGCTTGGTGTGGACAATATGGAATACTTTTTGTCAGGGGGCTCAAAACCAGGCTCAGCAGGAGCTAGAGTCCTTTGCAAGGCTGCTGTTGGCTCCAGGCAAGCTCTGGCTGGAAGCTGGCAGGGATAGGCAGCAGTCAGATGCCCTGGTTGTGGCAAAGGATCAGGCTGCAGGAAAAGGGGCTAGGACAAAGTCATCCCTATGAAAGAGCAACAGGGACTTCCACCATGCATCATTTTGTTCTGATAATAGAGAAACTGGGTTGAAATGTAGAGGCTTTCACAGTGAGGAAGGATCCTCAGACAAAATCTTGGATCCAGAACACCCCTCCAGATCAAGCAGCAATTTAACAAAGGATTTTCAAGGCAAACAATAACCTCGTGTGCACAGCGACTCTTTGCAGTAGGATTTGCCTTTTGAAGCACTGCAGAGCTACACAGATATAAATATTTCCTACATGGACATCAGTAAAATGATAGGATAGTTATTTTAATGCTTATTTGATTTTTTGATTCAGAAATTAAAATCAAATCCTGATCTTTCACTGACTCCCTTGCCTGCAAGTTCAGCATCCTGCAGGCTGAAGCTGTAAGCACTGATTCTCAGATACACACAACCCAGGCACCCTTATTTCCCTCAGAAGACCGAGAGTTATTTTGATTGTGCACCTGAAGAGAAAAGCTTGGCACAGCTTTTGAAGCAGTTTTCTGATGTGCAGAGGTTGGCTGGGGCTTCTTACTCAAAATGCCACATTAACAGACCACATTGTTGCCCATTATGTACCTTCAGGCAGTGCTGGGGCTGGGCTGATCTATGGAACAAGGAGGCAGGTAGGGTGTTTGCACAGCCTGGGAACACAGCTCTGCCCTGCCAGGTGCTAGCCTGGCTAATAGGATAAATCACAGCAGCAATAATCACTCACTCCTCATGCCATTCTGATGTCATCAAACAGAGTGGACTTGGTCAATGAGTTTTCTAACACTTAAATAACTTAAATCAGAAAAACAAAAATGTTGTTGAAATTAGGAGTTCAACTGTAACCTGACAGAAGACTTATCTCTAAGTTGCAGCTGCCTAGAAAGTCAAGCCAGCACAAAGCATATGATAGGACTGAATAAATCCTACAGAAACCATCACTTTATTACAAAGAGCATCTGCAGTTGACTAATTTAAATGGTTTGTTTCCTTCAAATTGATTTTTTTTTCAGGCCTTGATTTGACTACGTGCAAACAAAAAGATGACAAATAAGATTACACGGTTTGTTCAGAGAAAAAAGACCATTCTGGGTATGGCTGCAGCCATGGAGAACTTGGCCTACAGCAGCTGATTTCAATCTGTACTCATTTTCCAAGGCTTACAGGCACACATATTTTGAAGCTGTGACAGCATACTTGCTGAGGTCATGTTTTTTTGCTGAAGTGAGAATGGCATTTTTCAAATCATGTTGTTCTGCCCACAAAACCCAACGTCAACCAACATAACACTTTCCCTCATGCAGCAAAAATATATGGACAAGCTCCTAGTCCACACTGGGAATAAAAAAAAAAAAAGCCTTTTCTCTTTTGCAATGCTAAGTTAGAGCTATGCCAGCCCCTTTGAGAGGCAATTCTTCAAGTGGTAAAGAAAAAATCAAAATTAAAATCTCAGTCAATCAAAACAACTTCCCCCTCCTCCTCGCCCCCTCCAAATCCTAGGGAAAAAAGCTCTTAGTTTTGTTTTTCTCTAGAGCCTTCCAGGCTGCAAGTTTCCTGAAATTCAATCAGCCTCTTCATTACAACCTACACATACCGAGTCAAACTCACACACACACACACAACCAGTGAGACAAACAGTACCAGGGCTTATTTACACAGATGCCCTCTGGCTCTCTTCCAGCTGGGTGTTGGTTTTTGTGGGATAGGCAGTGCTGCCAGGAGCAGGAACATGGCAGCACCAAGTTCCAAGGCATACTCTAAACAAAGAACAGCCTGTGCTTGTGAGTGGTCAACCCCCTTGTACCAGGTAACTACCTGCCCATTGGACTCATTGATCTTTAAGGTCATCTCCAACCTAAAATGAGTCTACAGTTCTATGACTGCTCCCATTTGGCATGCAAGGCACCAAGAAGAGTCATATCCCAGGAACTGGGACAAGCCCTGTTTCATTTGCTGATCAGCAACACGTCATTTTCCCAAGAAGGAAGGATCCAAAGATCCAACTGCTCTTTGTCCACCCTGATAAAGAGCTGGCACCTGTCCCTCCCTGCCTGTCCAGAAACAGAGACAGGTACTTATGGCTGACTTTGGAAAAGAACAGGAGGCAGCTGGAAGAAGCTGGAGAAATGCACATTTGAGGAGTGACTGGAGAATCAAAGGCAAGGGGTCTTGGACTAATTTGGGAGCATAGAAAAAAAAAATATGCTGGTCTGGCACATGCTGGAGATCATAGGGCAGTTACAGTCTTCCTAACACACCTACCTGCCTCCCCAGGGCACTCCAGGAACATTTAATTGGTGCATAAACTTTGATTTCTTCCAATGCATGAACTCTGCCCACCAGCAGAGTGAGCACTGCAGTGCTGCACACAAGCAGCTCCCATCATCTCTTTGAAAGGACACCCTGGTTACTCTGTGTTTTATTTTGGTGTGCTATTTGTGCAGCCAGCCCTGTTTGTGCAGCAGGGTTTCCTTCCCAGATGGTGACACCACTCCATGCTGAACATCTTGGCCTGCCACATGTTACCCTCCTGCAATACCAGCTCTGGGGACCACCCTGAGCCAGTGACTCCCCTTGTGGTGAACACTTTTTGCTCATTAAGAACATGGGCTACTCCTAAACCCCAAGGAAACTAAATGTGACCCAGGAAAACAATGGTTTCAGGTTTAACAAATTACATATTTCTTTAGGCAGGGATTGCTCTTTGGAGGATACCTTTGTTTCAGAGCTGGAGTCAGAGCAGAGGCTGTGAGAAGGGCGAGGGGAGAAAGAGCAGTGAGGAAGAGAGTGCACAGTGAGCCTGTTGTTGTGGCACAGTACATCTAGGTGCAGTAATCATCTCCTGAGCTTCAGAAAGGCACTCAAAGCAATTAAATATCCATTTTGCTTAACTACCACAGAAGCTGTCAGGCCAAAAGGGCACTGCAGTTGAGGTAAACAACTACTTGCTTCATCAAAGCAAAGGTGATTTTGGTTCCTCTTAATGGAGAAGAGAGATGAGAGCGACACAATAAATATTCCCTTTCCAGATGTCACATATACACAGTTACTTTTCTTTTAATAAGCACTAGAGGGAGCAGCTTTAATGAGCACCAACGATGAGCAAGAAACTTCTATCAATTCCTTATCATCTCAGCTATGTGGAGATATCATATTAGCAAAGATATGTCTTTCCCTGGGGAAAGACACTTGGATTTTGAGGTAAGGGCTGTTTTGTGCTACAGAGCATCTCCCAATATGATGGACTTGGTGCATTTGGGAAGGGTGAATAGAAGAGCTCTGAGATAGACCTTGTAAATTGAGCAGTGGCACTTGAGGAGAAGGCCCACAACACTCTCCAATAAAAATCCCATCCTGAAACATGATCGAATATGTTTCTGATAAAAGAGACAACAAAATTGACAGTGGCTTCATGAGACCATCTGGCACTGCTCATTTTTAATCTACCCTGTAACACATACTTGACTTCCCTGCTCTATCCCTATGTACTGTATAAACTAAAAATTAAATGTGCATTATCTTTTCATTATTCATCCAGTTGGACTCTACTTTTATTTCTAATTGAAAAAGCAGACTTGAACACCCACAATCCAAATCGAGTCTACCACAGGACACAGCTACAGCTGAAGCCTGACCCGGAAAGCCAGGAGCAGAAACATTACAAATATTTCCAAGCAGTTGAAATCAACACCTGCGTTTTCAAGGAAAACTTTCTAATTTGACTTCCAGAGGAAGACTGTTTTGTTAGATCAGCAGAGCTGGGGGGTGAACAGACTTGTGGGTGCTGTATTTTATTGTACTGGCTATTGAGGTAGGGGTAGGGAAAGGTCAGAAGCTTCAGGACTGCTGTCCTGGTGTGCAGGCACACATGGCACTGCAAGGCAAGTCAAGAGGGGATCAAAGACACAGCGGGGCCAGGATGCTCAGCACACTTCTGGATAACACTGAATGCACTTCCCACAGGTGGGAGCACCTCAGGAAGGGGACACAGAGGAGCATCAGCTGACATGTTTCAGTGACATCTGGATTCTCCCATAAGCAAATGTAACAGCACGGAAGGAAGCATTATTGTGGTTAAAGCCTGAAACTGAGACTCATCACTGGATCCCATTTCCCACTGGCAAGAATGTTGTCTCAGGCCTTCACTGCTTGTTTGCCTTTCTGTCAAGCATATCCTTTTCCTGTTTGCAACACAGTCAAAAAATACACACAGGAGAAAGAGATGCATCCCCTGCTGTGCAGGATGCACTCGCCAACTCAGTTCCACAGAAGTAGCATGTGGGAAAACTGAGGTGACCCTCTGTTAAATTATAACATTCCTCAAGTGTCCATTCAACTTGTCCCTTCCATGAAGACTTCAATAAAGACTGCATAATCTCTATTGCTTGTGTTGTTCATGGATGGAGTTTACACAAAGGCAGATGGGGGTCTGATAGACAGGTAGTTATGAGTGTTTTCAAAGGAGAGCAACTCCCCTTCAGGAAATCAGTTTCAGTCTTAGCCATATGTATATATTTGTAATGGAAAAAGTTTTCTGTTTCTCCATATTGTACAAAATTCTACAATGACATTATAGCTGAGGAAATTATTTTAAAAATTCAGAAGTTTGGGAGAAAAAATCTGGGACAAAGGGAAAAAAAAAAAGTAATCAATCCACTGAAGGGGCAAAAGCCATAGATTTACTCCTGGAAGACTTATCTGCCCCTTTGGCAATGACAGCGTGTCCTATTTGTACTGGGTCATTGAGACCTGGGGCAATACCTTCCCATCCTTTATGTACTGGTTTGTTGTTCCTAGAACTAAATCAAAACATCCAGATTCATGGCCAAATAAATTCTTGCTGCCCTCCACATTCTTCACAAACATTATCTACTTCACTCTTCAAAAAGCTCTATACACTCATTGTGAGAGGTAAAAGCAAGGCAGAGCCTTTCAGCACAGCCAAATATTCTCCTCTTGTCTTTCTTCAGAAATTATACTGGACCCATAGGCACAGTCACACCTTTGTGTGCTATGGACATACAAAGCTCATTTTTTGGGATAATGTGCAAGTTGGGGTCCCAAAGCTTGGTCCATCTGACGGCATTTATGGCTTTTTCCTCAACTCAAGAAGGACTCATCTTTTTCCCTGGGAAATGTGCTGCTTCTGCTTCTTGAAGAGCATGCCAGTAATTCAGACACCCACAGAGGAAGGATTTCTTTCCTCTGAATGCCAGCTCCAGGCACTATGTTATGGACCACAGAGCAAACAGTTACCACACTGCAGCTTCAGCCCCGTTAGCCTTGCAGTGACCTGAATTCCCAGCTTTGCTGCAAAACCCACCTCCAAGCTCTATACTTTTAAAAAAGCAAACCTACAGGACTGAGCTTCTCAGAGGAGACAGGATGAGGAAGGATCATTTTTCAAGGCCAGCTAGGCTAGAAACCACGTGGTCCAGCCCTCTGCCTGCTTCAGAGGTGGGTAATTCTGTGTCTGTAGAGAGGCACCGCTCGGCAAAGCATCAGAGGAGCTCGTCCTTAAAGCACCCTGGGGTTAGGCAGCAGCTAAACGATGCTTGGCAGGATTGGGAGGTTTCTCAGACTGAAGGCATTGTTTCCCACATCAGGTATCTGAGCCCCTTCACGAGCTTGACTCTCTGTTGAGCCAGCCCACGGATGTGGATCCAGCTGGACACGCGCCCCTGTCCCGCCGCTGCCGTGTTACTCACCCATTGTACCTCGGGAATGTGTGGGAAATAATTACACTGATAAGCTTAACATTATCTCAGTTATCAAAAGTGTGTGATGCTTTGTTTCCATAAGCAAACTTGTTGGAATCACATCACTTTTTTTTTTTTTTCCCTTAAGTCAGGCTTTACAGGATCCATTGGGGAGTGGTAGGAGCCTAAGTCTGCACTCCCAAGTTATTTGCTTTCCCTTTTGAATACTTATTTTGGAAAAACTTAGCAGTGAGTTTCTACACTGCCCTCCCTGATGAATTATAGCTCACCACAGCCACCCAAATGCTTAATTTTCTGTAATATCTAAGAGGAAATTACTGTTGTAATCTTTGAATATATGATTTAAAAAACAGATTGTAGCCCATAAACCCAGTTCTTTGCTCGCCTTTAAACACTGTTCCCAGGACAACAATGCAGATCATTCACTGGCCTGTTCTCCTACCTTCAGGCTAAACAAAGGTGATTATTTATATAAACAGTGTCTTTTTATAGATCTTCAAAAGGAATACACAGAAGAACCTTTGGCACAGAGCAGCAAAACAACAAGTGAAAGAGGCAATACAATAACTCTGCTAACACATTTTTGGTGCTGGGGGCACTAGTGAAGAATTATGGGATGTTCAGCTGCCTATTGTCAAAATTGAATACTCACCATCTTTCATCCAGTTTGCCATTTAATGGGAAGGTGTCTGCATAGATGCTTGGTGGAAATCTATGCTGCCCTTTCCCTTTGGAAGAGGACAGCCACATCTACCAGACCTTCGTGTAGAAATTTTGTGGGTTCTGAATTTTTCATGTTTCCATTCACAAGCTGAGCTTTTTCCTTGTACTTCATGGGAGAGACTCATTTGGCAGATGTTTCCTGACTACTTCTTTTCATACTCCTAAAGACTTTTTTAATTTCAAATATATTTCAGGAATTAAGGCTCAAGAGGTCATCAAGGATGGTCACAAATTTATTCTTGAAGTCTTTTCAAGACAGTGTATTAAACTTCAAAAGTAGGCACTATAATCATTAACAGCTATAATGGCATGCCAAGGGGACTGACATGATATAATAAAGAATAAAAAGAAGCCCTGGTGACTGTGAGAGTATCTTTTTTATCAAGCTGGTTTTATGGAAGTTGAGAGTTTGAGTTCAAGTACTTGCACATGTTGTCATAAAATAGTACCCAGCTCAACTGATCAGCTGTGCTAAAATTACAGAATCAGGAAAATCATGAACATCCATGCAGCAATTGTTTGGAGACCTAAACTACGTGTTAATTTGGACTGGATATCAGGTACTGGGCAACCAGGAGTCAATGGCTTCCTGGGAACACCTTTTTATGGTTTTGGTTTGGTGTCTGTTTGTGTGGGTTTTGGATGTTTGCTGGTTGTGGGGTTTTGTGGAGGATTTTTTGTTTGTTTGGGTAGCTTTTTCTAGTTTTTGTTAGGGGGATGAGGGTTTGGCTTTTTATGCTTAAATCCTGGGTGGATTGTTTTCCCTTGAAACCCATGAATCAATTTCTGCAGTGTGGTGTAAAATCACACCACTGTGAACACAACCTTACTCACCCAGTAACTACCAGGACCGCAGCAGGTGACAACGAGTTTATCAGAACCTAGCCCTTAATATAGAAAGCAAATAGAAAATCATCCTGTGAAACATGAGATACAAAAGCGATGCGAAACAGTATCTTATTCACCCATTAAAAGCACCCCAAGCCAACTGACTGGTGAGCTGTATCGATTTGCCATCCCCTGAATCTCCTCATCTGCACATGGCCTTCTGCCAGAGGAAAAGAGGGGGGAAAATGTGCTAATACAAAAGAAGAACAAATAAAACTGAGAGGTAACAGGAAAATCACAATATTTGAACATTATTAATCAAGGAAAGCTGCTTAAGCATGTAAGATAATAGGTCTCCCTCCATTTTCATGAATAGAACTTCATTAATTTCTAGAGGTATTAGCAAGTGAGTTGGGTGTTTTGTGGCTTCATTTCTTTCTTACAGTTAGTATTACTGTTTTCCTCAACTGATTTACATCTCTGCTTAGAGCAAGCATTCTTTCCCATGGTAAGAACACAAAAACAAGGAAGAAAGAAACATCTGACTCACAACCATTGCCAGCCTCAAATATTTATTCTTCCTTCAGGCATTGATTACACCACCCTACAGAACACTGTGCCACCTTTTGTAAATTTAAATCTGCTTCATCTTCGAATTCCTTTTTCTTTTTAATGCTTATTATCTGGAGGACTTCTTCCAGGCTGCTAGCACTAGGCCATGTTATCTTACCTTTAAAAAAACCTCATACTCCTTTTTTTCTTTTTTTTTTTCAACTCTAACCCTTAGAGTTTGAAGAACCCAATTTGACACTGATTCCTCTCTGAAACAGCTCATTCTTTATTTATGAGTTTGCATGAGTAATAGTAGATGGTTTTCTGTCTGTCCTTACTAGCATGCCCTCCATGGAGTCTACAGGACTGTCCTTCAACCCTGACCAAACTTCTGCTCCAACAGATGCCATGGATTCTGGCTTCCCATAGAGAGCATATGCATTATTATCAAAAAGTATTTGGAATGACATTAAAACACCCTTGCTGCTATGTCAATATATTAAAAAGGAAAGAAAAGGCAACAAAACCAAACAACACTCTTCCTCAAATTGCTGACTATTTGAAACTGTTCCTGTTCTTTGAACTTGCTTTGCCTTCTACCATCTTCTAGAAGAAATCCAGGAAAAAGGACTAAGTCCCCTCTTACTTCTACCACCCACAACCAAATCTTAACACATACCAGCAGTTTTAAACACATATTTTCTGTTTCTCTCTGCTCTGCAAGTGTAGAAAATGACTTTATTATTGGGTGAGTTTGGCTCATGTTCAGGGATAAGACTAGATGATTTACCAAAAATTCCAAGCTATCAAAACAAGCAATCTCCATACCACCACTGCTCAGAGAGGCAGAGCTGTGCTCCAGGGCAGACGAGGGCAGCTAATAAGGGACAACATTTTAAAGAGAATTTATGTTCTCTGTAGCTCCCTGTGGTGTGTATAGCATGGCTTCTAGTTTTGTTTACTGAAGTCCACCAGCCATGAGAAAAAAGATGGGCAATGCAACTACAGAGAAAAAAAGTCCAGCCAAGATCAAAGACACCAGAAATCCCAGTAGATGGAAGCCTGTACTTCCAATGCTGCTGACCACACTGATGATAGTTCACAGCTGAGGGGCCTGGAAAGACAAAGTAGTCACAGGTCCTCCTGCAGAGAGCTACTGAAATCATCATGGGCCTGCCCAGAACTGTAAGGTCCACCAAAACATGGCCTTAAACTTCCAGCCACCTGGAGGACAAAAAGGAGGAAAATATGAAAGGCCAGAACCAAACACAGTATAGCTGCAGTGTTCCTAAGACAATTTAGTAGATAAGATAATGCAAAAAAAAAAAAAGCCTCCCATTTAGTAAGAAATGCTACATCACTTGCAGCTCCCCTCAGAGAAAAATTATTCCTTTCCAATTACAGGTATACTTCCCTTCACTCTCAGATTTCATGACCCCATGGGGTGAAGTCTGAAAGAAATTAATGCTTTGTATTCCTGAGCATTTCCTGCACTCAGCAAACAAACAAGACAAAGGAGAGAAGGGGAAGTACAAGGGACAGTGTGGGAAAGCAAAAGGGTAAAGTAACAGGGAATAAGGTGAGAAAAAGAATGAAAGCAAAATCAGTGGGATGATTTGGAATAATCTCCTTTTACTCTAAGCGGCCCATCACTGACTCCACGGTGGCTTGGAAGGAACAGGGCAGGAGGACCTACCATTAGCTGATGAACTCAGAAGAAGTCCATCCCATAGCTCAGAGACTTGACTCTACCTAACCTCTCTAGAAATGGGGAGCAGAGAAGGCCTGGAAGAAGCTGATCAAATGTGCTGGCTGAGTCAGTGGCCAAGTTGACATCTCCTTTTCATGTTCTCTGAAAGCAAGACTGCTGTTTCCTTATCTGACTCTAGAGGACATTCAAAAGTACTTAATTCTCAAAGGGGTCAACTGCTTTCTGGAAAGGATAGGTCTAAGGACAGGCAGTAAATATAACTCCTTTACAGCAACTAATTCATTCATTGCAAATCGCCTTACCATTTTTTTTAACCAACAGCCCAAAGCAAGATTGCAAGATAGGGCTCACACTGCCCAGAAAGATTATGGCAAACAAAAATATGCACACAAAGACAGTCTCAAAATAACTGCATTTCTAGGGTACATGTCTGCCACATTAAAACAAAAACAAACACATCAAATGCACACACAACCACATTGGCATCCATGCAAGCAAGATGTGATGTGCCTATGCTTACCCCTGCAAATGAAAAACAGCACCTCTCTTTCAAACACTGAAAAGCTCCTAGGGATAACCTTTCACAAATAAACAACCTGCTCTGCTCAGAGAGGGATTTTATAAAGAACAGAGATTACAATGGGCTTAATCATGATTAAACACTGATCTGGCTCAATCTACTCAAAAGCAGACAAAAGATAAATAAAAACCTCCAGCAGATGCATTTCATACTGGAAATTCTGGAACCTCAATTGACGTCATACTTTTTATGTTCTGATAATATCTGGAGGAAACAGTACACTGGATCAAGAAAACAAAAGCAAATTTTTAGTTAAAATTCTCCATGTGCTGTGTAGAAAGGAGGCAGCTACAGCAGGGATCACACAGGGCAGCTCAGCATTTTAGAAACCTCTTTTTGACTGCAGCTGAAATTGCACCAGCAGAGTGATGCCAGTGAAAAGAAATGAGCACCCTTTTCACCCTCATCTCCTGCGTCTTACCCTGTAAAACTGTGCAACAGGAGTCACTGAATTTCCCCTCGGACAAAAGCCACTTCTGATCAACACTGGCATGTTAAATTTCTTTTAGTAAAATAATGCCACTTCCTCATTATAACCCCAGTTGTGCTTCAGTGATTCCTCATGCACAGTGTGAAAATTCTGTGTGATGGGAAGGGGCTGAATTTAGCAGATATCTCCCAAATACAAACATCTGGTCTTTCCTATGGGTGAGGAAATCCTGGAAACTGATTCCACATCATGGGAGACAACTCCAGCCATTAGTACTGCTGAGGGAGGTGGGAAAAGTAAAAAAATGAGCACAGATTGTAGAGATTGTTTGCTTATAGTGCTAAGCTTTCCATTTAATGCAACAACATGAATTTGAATCTTTGAAAAAAGAGAAATAGCTCTTTAGGTGGAGTGAGGGAGAATATACCTGGAGGAGAAGGCTGATCAGAGTTTTCTCATTCTATCATCTCCAGCAGAAATTCCCAATGGATGACTGATAAGCTCAGGCCAGCAGACAGAAGAGATCCCTTCCTGTCCTGAGAAGGTACATCACTGCCTGTCCTCGTGTCCAGAGAATGCATTCTATGCTTCAGAGGCACCAAGTGAAAGACTTTCAAACCCTCTTGATTTGTGACCTCCAAAACCTCTCCAGTGAAGGTGAAAATCCTCACACAGACAGTGCAAGTCCACTGATAATTACTTTGTTCTTTTCACTTTCTTCTCACTGACCTCTTGAACTTAGCTCATGTAAATTTGCCATCACTGTTACAGGCAGATCCTAACAGTGAAACTTGTGTTACTTACACTGATTTTCATGCTGCAAGTAATCATCAACTTCAAGAACATCATCCCTAAACAAAGTCAAAATTCTTATCCCAATTCCTACTGTCCTTCAGCCTCCCTAGTGTGTCTCATGGCAGTCTAAACAGATCTCTTACAATTTCAGGCAGAATAATCATCACTTAGCAGATGAATTCAACACTCAACAAACTGCAGATCAGAATCACATGATTTCCATCTCTTAGATAAGAAGCCAACAAACTTCTCTGTCTGTGGAGTCAAGTGGCCAGTCCTTTGCAACCTTGAGTAGCAGCAGATGCATTTACTTTTTAATACACAAATAGGAAAATAATGGGTTACTGTTGCTCATCCACAAAGTAGGCTTACCTTTTAAAAAGCTGTCAAGGGATTTCTAAATCATACAAATTATTTAACTTTCCCTTATAACCCACCTCTGAAGGAGAAATGAGCTCAAGAGCCCCTAAAAGGTGCAGGAGGAAACGCTGAGAATGCAAAGAATATTTTTATTTTTCTTGTAAGATGGATGACTCTTCCTGCACAACTTACTGCCATCAAGCACCAATGAGAACAATTGCTTTGGTGTGCATGCTTCCCTATAGAAAAGGGCTATGAATTTAAATACTAAAACAGTAACCAATGTGAAATGTCACCTGGCAAGGCGGTTCAACCTAATTACTTACACAGATTTATTTTTAAACTATAAAAACAGCATGTTCCTTTGGAGAATTATTTTTTCCCCTTCCCCAAATAAATACAATTAACATTTGCCAAGTAGGATTCTTCTTCTGCAATTAAGGACTTGCCAAAATTAGATAAAGCAAAGTACTCAAAAACACACCGGGGCAAGAGTGTCACTGGGAGTCTCTCCCAGGGCTGTGCTTCTGGAAGAGGAACCAACAAGTCTGCATGCCTGTGATACCTCTCTCTAAAGCCTGAGTGGCCTTGAACCCTTGTGGGGACAAGGCTGGCACGACTGGGAGCCACGCCCTGGCACCTTGCCATCTGTGTTTTTCACTGCCCTCAGCAAGTGCCAGCAGCACTTCTGAGGGAAGGCACCTAAGTAACCCCATCCCACAGCAGCAGGGTGAGCTCAGCAAGGGGCAGGGAAGCCAACACATCGATTTGAAGGCTCAAGGTAGGACAAAATACAGGTAAGCACAGGCTTGGTTTTATGCTGCCTGCAAGACCACTCACGTGGAGCCCGTGCTGGATTGGATCTGATGGGCTACAGCCCAAACACAAACAAACCCATCTCTGACAAAGAATTTTCTCCAGGTAAAGGTTTTTGTTCTTCTTATGGGACCTGGTTCACTGAAATAAATTACTCTTGTCCCATTCCTCCTAACAACATTAAGCATGGTTCTGGGGCTAACTACACATGCAGCACCTTGTTTGTGGTACTCACAGGAGCCCGTGGCACCCCAGAAAAACAAACCAGCTCATGAGCAGCATCAGTCAAGCTTGCCCCAGTCCAGGACAGGCTGTAATTAAACCCTGCCAATCATCCCTCCTGTTTTTGCAATCCCAGGCATAAATGCCACCAAGTGTGGTAGATCTTTGGCTTAAAGGGCCATTTTGGCCCAATTTGCCAAAATGTTGGGGTTTAGGAAATCAAACAAACCGAGTCTTCGCATGACACAAAGCTTCTCACAGTGTGTTCAGTTCATTTTCAACAGCCAAGGTGGGAGAAACATTTAAAGACACTTAAGTACCTAAGATAGAACAGCACGAAATCCTTTTGCAGAAGGCAAGATCCCAACAGCTCAAGCAAGTTCTCCCAGCCTGCTCCAGTAGTCCACTGGCTTCATGTGCCTCACCTCTCAGTCTGCCTGGGTTAGTTATGGCCAGTATAATTTTATGACACTCACTCAAGGCCCTGGTTCTCAAGAGACTGGCTGCACATGCACTGAACTTCAATGCAGTTTGATTTCACAGAGCTAATCTCCAGCCACTAAGTCTGTTCTGGGGGGCACTGCTGTTCAGCAGGGGGCTTCTGCTCACTTGGATTCCATTCAAGTGTCAAAAGTACGTAAGAACACTTTCAAAGATGGGCAGCAAATTTCAGAAACAAGAAAGTTTCCAAAGTTCAAAGCCATCTATGACAGACTGGAAAGTGCCCTATAGGAAAAACAGTTTTAGGTTATCATGTCCATAGCTACTTTAAAGCAAAATTCCTTTTGAAAACCAGAAAAACCCATCTCAGAATAAATATTAAAACATTATCATTTAATAATATTCTGTATTCTTGCAGTACAATGCTGATAAATAATGATTTAAGAATACAAAACTCAGCATGGTGCTCTCAAAATCTGACTCCGCAACCAGGCTGGACAAGGGATTATGTTTTAGTCTGTGGGTTTCTTTTCCCTCCTGTACTTAAAATATAAAGACAGCAAATTTCTTTGAACTTACATAATTCAAGCCTGCTATTTTCCATAGGGCTAAACTAGCCTTTTAAATTCTTTAAGCTAGGCATTGTATGAAAGCAGATATCAAATATTCAGGGAACTCAATTAGAAAGATCATTTTTCTGAGGCTGAGCCTTTCTGAAGAGCTTCCTGCAGTGCTCCAGACAATGCCTCCAACAGCCACTCCCACCAGGCTGAGGTGACATAACCTTGCCAGGCCATGTTTTTGAAGGCATGGGGCCAAAGGGAGGTTGCTTTGGAAAGGTGGGAAGTATACAGGGTGTGAGATGTCAGAGAATCTGACTGCTGCAAACTAAGAAAATTTGCTAATATGAACCTGTTTAACCACAATGAGTGGATGGGAACCATGTCTTCTTCACATGTGAAAAACTACAGTGTCACCCATGTAGTCCTCTGTCAGTGCCTTTTACCAAAATCTACCTCTTCATGTCAAAATCCAGTTCACAAACACCAGTGAAGAGATGGCCCATGCGAATTAACTGTGGTGTATGGAGAATCTCTGTCATATGCATCTCCAGTCAGTGGCAAAGCACAAGGCCACCAACTGCTGCTGTATTTCATTTTCCTCACTATTTCTAGAGTACTCAGCAGATGCAGCCTGAGCACAGCACTGCAGGACCTTCTCCTTCACACAGACAAGGATGCATTCAAGGCTGGAGAAGGTTTGCTCCTTCCTCCTGAGCCTTGCCACACCACTCCTAGGTACAGAGGGACCAGCTCAACGCCTGCTCTAAGACGGCACTTCTCCCTACAGGGCTCAGAATCCAGTTGTTTTCTTTGCATCCTGTGCTACCTCACAGCTGGCTTCTTGCTCTTGTAGGTGAAGGAGTTAGCATAGAAAGTGAAGGGAAACCACTGGTGCCAGGACGGGCACTGGGAGTCCAGTCCTACATGCCAGGCCAGAAGAATCATAAAGCAGTAAGAAATACAACATTTGCTTCTTCATTCAGAAGGACATTGTAGAATGGTTTGGGTTAGAAGGGACCTTAAGAGATCATCTAGTTCCAATATCCTGCCATGGGCAGGGACACCTCCCACTAGACCAGGTGGCTCAGAGCCCCATCCAACCTGGCCTTGAACACTGCCAGGGATGGGGCATTCACAGCTCTGGGGAAGCTGTTCAAGTGCCTTCTCACCCTTACAGTAGAGAATTTCTTCTGTATATCTGACCTGAGCCTGCTGCACTTGCAATATCCTTGGCTAAAGAGAAACACTGGAGTTTACTATTTACTGCTTATTATTAAGCATTGCTTACCCCAAACTTGCTGTAAAATCAGAAAACACCAAAAGCACGTGGTCAGCTTAGACAAAACATGAACCCTCTTCCTTCATGCACTATGTAGCTAGGAAGATGTCCTATTTTATGCAGCATCATATTCCATAAAGTTAGGAAGCACTAACAACACAGAGGGCTTTAAGAGCTTAAATGTGTTACAATAGTTGCATTAGATGTATTTTTAATACCTTTTCCAGGGCTTCTCTGTCAGCCAGCTCCTGCACAGCCAAAAGCTTGATACTGTAAGAAAAAACAGAGAGAAAAAGAGAATTAATCACTCCACTGCAAGCATTAAAGAAATTGAAGAAACAGCATAACTGAAGCTCTCCTTTTATCTTCTCTCTTGACAAAAGAAATACAAAAAATGCTCATGATGAAACAAAATAAAAGCAAGAAAGACAATGTCACTTTGTTTGCCTTGAATTAGCCATTACAAGATTTTTTGGTTTCCAAATTACAAGTGTATCTGAATTTGCCTTACAGAGAAACTGCATTAATCATTACTTTTGTAATATCCCAAATTAACACCAAAGGATCTGCTGAATGACAAACACAAAAATATTCTATCAGTTGTAGTCAACTTTGTTCCTCAGTGTCAACAGGTTTCTATGAGTCCCACAACAGCCATTCCCAGGGATTTACAATATTATATAGGAGGTGCAGTAATTAAGACAACCCAGATCAAGAAATCTGAGGGAGAGATAAAGGAAATGTGCACCACTGTTGAAAAGTAGGGTAGAAAGAGAATCCACAATTACCATTCTTATGCCCTTTGCTAATCAATCCCATATTTCTTCACCTACTGAATCTTTTCTAAGTTTTCTCTAGGGGTAAATCCTGCACACTGAATTCCATTCATTTCAACAAGGTTATGAGAGTCACTCAAGAAGGATTCTACACCTGTATTGCAATTCCATGCCCACTTCCCTCACCCAGTCTTAAACCCAGTCACTTTAATATATTATCCTTGGACTCCAGAGGATAATTTCCTTTACTCAGGGATACAAAAACATTTGCACGGCAATAGAAGAATCAAATGATGTACATAAATATTGTTTACATTACTCTCACCACCCTGCACAGAGACACAGGAAAAAGCCAATATAGTTAAAAGCTCCCATTCAAGAAGGTGTGAATAGTCAACAGAGAAGTCTGCCAAAGGATATAACACAAAAAGTTTTATTAGCCTTTCAAAACCTCAGAGCAATATTGCATAATTCTTGAACATCCACTGGCACCTTATATGCTACTTATGTACATCCATCCTGCAACAGCAGCTGGCAAAGCACAGTTTTAGTCCTGTCCTTCTATGGCTTTCCACTGCAGGTACTCACAGCCTAATCCCCAATGTGCTTTCACTTTAATGCACTTCTGGCTTTCTGTGTCTTCAAGGCATCATAAAAAGCCTGTATTTGATGAATTATAAAATAGCCACAGACAATAGATTTCTAGTCTGTAGAGACTATTACTGCTAAGACAGAGAGGGTGGAGATGGTTCAGAAAACAATGGGATAATCAGGAAAATGAAAGAGGTATTCCATTAAAGCCCAACCACTATGGTAGCAGGAGACACGTGATTTGGTGTTACTGCTTGGAGAACACACCAGGCTGCACACACACACATTCTGAGCTGGAAGGCACTTAGGGAAAGTACAAAGCCAATACAGGGTATTTTTAACACCATTTTCCTTGTAATTCAGCCAGCATGCAAAGTAAAGATGAGATGGGCAGCAAGCAGAGGAGGCAGCTCCATTTAAAAAACACTGAAGTGCTGTGTCCAACCCAGAAGGAGCCTCAGCTGATGCACCTTGGAGAAGGAAGTCCAATAACCCAGGCAGCATCAATGCAGCCACAGTCAAGAGCTGTCTCTGAATTCAGGAATCACCTCTTCATTTTGGATGAAATGTGGCAGTGCACTTGAGAGAAACACAGGAGGGGTGAGAGGGAGGTAGGCTAACACACACAAGGATGCATTTGGGATGCTCACAGCCACATGGGCTGCTGCAAAGGTCTTCTCAAGTCTGTGTGTACATGGGTTGGGGGTGTGCAAATTACCTTTGTCTTTTTATTTTTGAAGCTGGAGACTTTTTGATTAAATCAACCAAGCTGGTGGATGCTTCTGACAATTGACTGATTTATTTCTAGAACACTATTTGTGAGTTATCTGACACTCAATAGCTGCACAAGAAAAATGCAGACTGTCTCAAATGCAAGTACCACTTTGATTAGAGATCATCATCTCACTGTGAAAACCTACCTTCCTTCCCATTTACCCCTGTAAAGCCTCACAAGAACTTGTTCAACTGGTATTTGTTTACTTAAAACAAAGTATCCAGTCACATAGAAACAACTAATGAAACAGGGAGAAGGAATCTTTTTGCTTTATTGCATTGTATTATGGAGATGCTGGACCCTTGTTCAGAGGTGAAGAAATCATACAAAGGGTTTACATCTTGCAGAAATACTGCATATGCAGGGTCAGAATCAAATCTCAATTCAAAGTTGCTACATGATTTGCAGCAACAATGGTTTGATTCCTGGAGAGAAAAAGACTTCCTCTGCTGTTACAAATTAAGAGATCAATGTTTACCAAATATTTTATTCTCTTCTTCTCAGGTGACACCTGAAAGTATCTCAGGTATTTTTTCTTGGTCAAAAGGAATCCGTGAACACAAATATCAGCCTTTATACAAGCGGCTGCAAGAGCCTTCTTTCCTTAAAGCACCATCACAGAGGCTGTCTGCCCATTGGATTACAGCCCACTACCTGGAAATTTGCTCTTGATAGCCAGTTATTTACTGCTATTTCATCCAGCAGTTCCAAGAAACATTAATATGTGCTACCTGAGGCAATGTCAGCTTGGAAATGCAGCTTCTTTCAAGGCTGCTGCTTTGGGCATTTGATGCTTCAAAAAGAAAACAGGCTGCTTATTTAGGCCCTACATCAGCAATCTTACAACTACTGAGAGCAGCAGCTCATAACTTCATTTGCTGTTTGTAGCTTTTGTGTTCACCAAGGATTTCAAAGTAGGTGGGAATACAGTCAGTAACTGGGGGGGACAGAGGTGGGAAAGGAAGTCTCCAATAAAAAAGAATCTCAAATGAAATGCAAATAGTTACCAAAAAGCCAATGCTGAAGCCCAAGCTCTTGCAGTCTACAACACTTAAGTACTTCTGTTTATTTTTATATATATATCCTTGGTATTATTTCTTTCATGCTCACCCATGCTATGCAAACACTAATTCATGAATAAAGTTGTAGAAAAATCATATTTCCCAAAGAAACCTTATGGCTTCTGGAGAGCCTGCTCTAACCTACCAGCTTTCAAATAAACTGGTTAAGAAAGCTGTAATATGAGTAACTATACTGAAAATGGCTCTGCTTGAATCTGAAACTCTATTAAAAATACTCATTGACTGAGTTACTTACTTACATGATCTATTTAAGTGGAGCTATTGAAATTAATATCCTGGCACCCCAGGCACACTCAAAACACTTGAAAACATGCAGCGATCAGGATGAAGGACTCTCCTATAGCACTGAAAATATGCAAACATGATGTGCTGTCAAGGAAACACATGACTCCCTCTTTTTTTTGGCCATGGGTGACGCACAGCATTCTCCTCTAAGGGAATTCCTTTTGGTTTCCAGAAGATTAGTCACAGTGCTGAGCAAATGCCTATAGCTACAGCACATTTCTACGCCTCAGGCTATCATTGCAATCCCTTCCTCAAAGTCTTCCCACTTAAAACCAAGTAGCATTGGGTTTCTCTTTCTAATCCCACATACCCAGGAGTAATTTGAGTATTTTTGGCAGCCTTTTGCAACACTGCTATCTTGCAGATAAGTCCCTTGCTGGCTGGTGCATTCCTGTTCACCATGAGCCACCATGACTTTAATTTGCACTGGGCTTCACTTAGTTTGAATTCACATTGCCCACAAAATTCCACCTGCTCTTGTAGTGGGGAATGCTGGGGCTTTCCTAAGAACCACGAGAGGGTCACCTGCCTGCAAACCAGTGAACCTACAGCCCTGCAGCAAGGCAGATGGGATAGACTGAGACTGCCACACAAGGGAGATCCCAGATCCATCCACGCAGAAAACACCTGAGGTCTTCACCTGGGGAAGAGAAGCTGCTTCCTCCAAAACCAGCCTGAAGGGTGCTTTAGGGGAGAAAGGTTTTTAGAATTACAGTCAGTTTCTGGACTACCCCTGCACAGAACTAGAACTGCAGCCATTACAGACACAGGTCACCAGGCTGCCACTGTCAAGAGAGAGGGTCCCCAGAGCAAAGCATCAAAAAGCACAGTAACCTATGTCTGCTGAGCTGGGGCTTCCATTCTGTGCAGAACCTGGTAATTTTGAGGAAGAGGGAAAGAGGAGAAAGTGAGGAAAATGTGAAGCATTTAGTTCAGCAATCAGAGACTCCGTGAAGTGTTTAAGAGAATACCTGGCCTCATGACGGTGCCCTACAAAAGCTCAATTACATACCTTTGCTCAAGGAGCCTGAGTTTTCCCAAAAGCCTCATGCTTTCTATCAGCCAGTGCATAAGCCTAAAGCTAACAACATGGAGAAATGCCATTTGACTTCTCCTGCTTGTCTGTTTCCTTCTTCAGCATATAGCTATACCAAATCTTGCTTCAGCTAGACTCAAAGACATGAATATAAATAGCCCATGAAAAACCTACTCAATCCGAAACCATTTGGAGCAACATTAAATAATTCCTTTCTCCCTTCCTGTTAGTCCATAAACTCTTCCTCTTTGTTCTTGAGATAAGATCCCACAAACATATCATGGCCCACAGTGAAATTTTATGGATCACTTACAGATCTAAGAGCAGAGAAGGAGTGCATGTAACCAAACTGCTTAATGACAGACGCATGTGTGAGTTAGTTAACAAAAAGAACAGCACAAAACCACTTGGGCCACCAAGTCTGTATGCCAAAATTGTATTTGCAAAACTATCCAAGCCAGCCTTACTCATAAATCTATTCTATTGTAAGAGATGGGCATGAAACATGAGAGTTGGACTAAAAAAAGAAAAAAGAAATCACAGCTAAACTGTACTAATGGTACCTAGTACCTGGGAGGGAACACTCCCCATCAGCTGGCTGCTCTCCCTATCCCTCACCTCCAGTCCTGCTGCTGAAAGGGCACACCCACCACCGTTCACACCACGGCCCCTGTTTGTCCTTCAGCATTTGCCGGATTACAGGGTGAGTAACAATAAGGATGGGGAAGCTGCCCATGTGTGTATGTGTTCCCTGTGAGGGCTGTGCTGGTCCCTGCTGCCCCAGCTGTCAACAGCCTGAGGTTAAGGGCTGTGATTAACTGTTTTCTAATTGTTTTAAGCATAGCCAGATGCTTAGGCATCAAGCACGTGCTGCTTTGGGAAATACATGGAGAGCGGGGAAAGATACCAGCCCAGAAGTGATGAACATGGAAAAACACAGATCTTGTGGCTTAAACAAATGTGGGGGGAGGTGGGGGGGTGTTGGTGTGTGGTG
>VZRX01001031.1:132155-159092 GCA_013398075.1 Notiomystis cincta
TTTTTTTTGCAGCTTCCTCACTGGGATGAAAGCAGACATTCTTCAATGTCTAGTCATTGCTGATTTGCCTGCAGCATGGTCTGAAACCAAAAAGCAGATCAAGGCACTGCAGCTGGAAAGGGAACCAGGAGTAAATGGAAGGAGCAGAGAAGCTGAAATCCATCAAGCAAATTGGCAATGTAGCACAGGCCACACAAACACTCCCACCCTGATGTTTGCATTCATGGATCCTATTACATTATGTGAGTGATTGAAGTATTTGTCATGGGGAGAAAGGAAACTGTAATGGAACTAGAAGAAGGAAAACATGAATTATGGATGGGTACTACTGAGAGTTGAAGAGGGAGAACAGCAGCATTACAAGCCAGGAGGCAATTTAAATAGTTCATTTCTTTCCTTTCCTATTTCAGTGGTTCCCTGGGTTCAGGGATGCTCTCTACTTGCTGTTCTCTGTCCTAAACTTGCAGCAAAGCCATCATTTTGCAGGACCTATGAACTTTGCACTGAGGATCTGATTTATGTTCAGCTGATGCTGTGGTTTCAGTGCAGCTGTATCATTGCAGGAACAGAGCGATGATTCATAAACTCTGGGCATTGTGTGTTCCCAAAGCACAAGTGAAAATCAAAAAGGTTGCAAGAACAGCAAACTCCTTCCTAGAATTCTGGAAGGGAATAAAACATGCTCACAATGACCCAAACCACAACCAACTGCAGAAAACACGTGAATGCCCATGTATAATGAGACCTGGAAGCCTTCTTGACCACCTCCTTGGAAACTCCCAACCCAAGCTATTTCCAAAGGGATGAAATCCACGCTGCTGTGCATACAGACTTTCACTACATCAGGAAGCAGAGCACATCACACTCAGCAAAATTAAGAGAGGAGATGCTCAAAACTCACAGAATTTCTGTGATTCTAAAGAAACATCACTCTTATCCATCTATCCAGAAAAGGTGTCTCCTGAGCTGTGAGGCAGTGATGCTTTTTCAAGACATTTGTGCAAATTCTGGAGGGTTCTGTCACAGAGAGGGGCTTAGGAGCAACAGGGAAGAGTCTTATTTACCTCCTTCTCCACACAGAGGATCAGATCTTGGGCCTAGTTGTTTCCTTTCTTCAGGTAAGGGGCAAGGAGACAGGACATCACTTCTACTTGTATAAAGTCTCTCTGAAGATTCCCTCAGACTTTTACACTAGAGGAAGTCACAGAAGGGTCATCCTTTGGGTGCACAAATAAATACTGTCCTTTCTTTCATTATTAGGTCCATAAATCTACATTTGAGGTACAGAGTACCAAAGATTGAAGCTCTGTGTAACTACTTTTTAGAAACACTTGATTGAGTTAGAGGCCATCGTATTGGCCTTTTCTCTTGATATCTTATTATTCTTTCCTGTCCTTCTCCAGTTCTGTCTCTGCAAACTGGTTGCAATGCCATGAGAGTGGCAGCAGTTAGAAAAGCAAAAGTCAGGGAAGACTTCCAAGGTCCTCAGTAGAAATGCTGGTTATTAAGGGCTAGGATACATTGCACTTGGTTGAACAGAATCAAAGCTGATTCCTGAGAGGCAAAGGTTAATTAAGCAAATAGACCAAAAGGATCAATCTGTTCTAACTCATTATTTGTTGATTTTTTTTTTTTAAATTTTAAAAGAGAACTTAAAATAGACTAGGCAGCTGAAAATATGTCCCAAATTCCCAAACACATGAGATGAAACCACAAAAGGTCTGGGACTGCCAGGAACATAATGACTACACAATAGCAGCCTAATGAATAAAGCAGCAGTAATTCAAATACCTAAATTAAATTATACTAAACACAGCAATCCTGTTCAGAGGTAAATACTAACAGGGACCAGGTACATGCAGGGGCAATGCAGCCAAACTTCCAAAATTATTCAAAACTCAGGGTGACAGTCCAGCAGGCTTCTCTGTCACCACTTCCACCTCCATCTTCACTGATTGTTCCCGTGGCAAACACTTCTCTACATGATAATTCAAGCAACAGAAGAGAGTACTACTGCAAGTGGCATGTGTGTGTGTATATATGTGTTAAATTTACACACAAAAATTTACACCAGTTGTTGCAACTCACTTCTGACAGACAGCAAACTAAAATTAGTTGCCAGCATTAAAAAAAGGAGGGGTGGGGGGTGGAGTTGGCTTTTAGTTTAATTCATATAATGATAAAATGCATTTTTCTTCCTCAGTATTTAATTTCTTACTATATTTAGCTAAGAGCAATAATGTCTTCATTCAAACCAGTTCACCTTAAGCTCAGCGGTTTTGAAGTTGGGTAAAATCCCTCTGTGTAATGTCCATAGTCATAAGATTTTATTTTTTAATTTTTCAAAGGATGCCTGTTTCCCTGCAATTCTGCAGGAAGAGAAAGACAGAGAATGTTGTGTTTGTGGCAGCATTGATTTCTTCTGAGTCATTAAAACTGGACATGAACAACTTATTTAACTTGCACTGAATTATTCAAATCTGTCTAACAAGGGAGGAGACCAAGACTGAAAACAAAAATTTAGAAGGTCATAAAAATCAAAGGTAACTTAGAGCTTCCAAATATAGGCATTATGTTATAGTGTGCACAGTCTCTGGCATTTGGCTGTTTTTCTGGATTTTCTGAATCATTCCCTGCTGGGGTAGAGAGTCTTAGTTCCAGAAACAGCACCTTCTCCCACCCAGTCCTGCCCTATTGCAGCAGTGGAAAAACTGAGTAGTCTCCAGTTAAATTAAATGGATATGCTTGGGAAAGGGCACAGCACCACACTATCGTTCTGCCATGAACTACAAAGCTTCCAGCAAAATTATGGGGCCTTGGGAGGCAGAGCAGTTAATAGGGACTCTACTTAAAAAATATACCTCTGTATCCCTGCAAAATAAAATGTGATTTGAAACAGCCTGCTTCCCCCTTCTCTGTTAGGTATGTGAACCATGTGCCATCAAGCTCTTTTGTGAAAGCTCATCATGGCCCCTTATTCAGCCTCAGACACCTAGGACAGTATTACTTTGCCATGCATGCACAGCCCTGTCTCAGAGAAATGAGTTTACACAGTTAAAACCATTACAGAGGAATGCATGCAGGAAAAGACAGTTTCCTTATAAAATACTTGCTCAAGAGCAATGCTGCAGTTTTATGGTAGCACGACCACGAACAGCTGGTGACATCTGAGTGCCACTAAGATTTAGCCTGGTGTTGTGCAAAGAGTATTGAAGCTTCCTGGCTAAATCTGGATACAGAACTCTGAGGTTTTTTACAGCACACTCTTAAGAAAGAGATTGACCCTCAAGAGCTGGCTCCCTCTTTGAAGAGGCTGGCACACCGCCACAGGCATCGTGCATTTCAGACGAGCATCTTTTGCAGAAGAGTTCGCGCCAAACTGGAATTGTTTAGGTGGTGGAGGATGCTAAACACCAGGTATTAAACCAGAAGAATGTGCACCAGAAATGCTCTGAGAGACTATGGAATCACTGAGGAGAGGCACTGTGACAAGGGAAGAGGAGCACTACAGAAACCAAAGAGCAGTGCTTTGGTCAAGTGCACTTTTCTCCACGGCTCTTTCACAAGCAGCTTATGTTGTCTTACAAATTCAAGGACATTTTGACAAAAAGGCTAAAATGAAGTGCATCATTATAACAGGTGGAAAACAAAGCAGAAACTGTATTAGCAAACAGCTCATATGTTTTAAGGACTTCCCACTCTGTGGCCAAAAGCCAGCACAGCTGTATTCCTGGAGTGGAGCCTGCTGACAAGACCTTGACACCAATGTCCTGCAAGGGTGAGGGGCAAGCATCCAAAGACTTTGTCAAGGTGACTGAGACCTTGTCACAATGAGAGGGGGACAGTGTGGGTTTAACAAGATAACACTCATGCATTACTCCTCCAACAAAAGCCTCCAGCACAGGCCAGCCTAACACTATCGAAGTGTGCACGTCAACAGAGTGGAGCGTCAGTCAGCACAGCCATCTGCTGCTCCACACACAGGAATGGCATCAGGACCCACTGCCAGCAACTGGGCTGCTCTCTTTACAGCACCTATCCCATATGGGGAAGGAAAGGTCACAATGGATGAGAATTCCTCAGAACTGTCACTCAGCTAGCCCACTCGAAGGTTACTGAAAACAGAACAACTCAAGCTTTGAATGAATAAGAACATTCATCCTCCTAAAACTGAGGTCAATTGCACAGTCCAAAACACAAAGTGAAGAAATGGGAAACTGTGAAAAGAAGGAGGCCAGAGGTAGCAAAGGCAGAAACTCCAAGTTCTGCATACCACTGAAGATGACACTCCTCCGTCTCGCATGCACCCAAGCCTTTAAATGTCAAAAAAGACACTCAGCCTTCTGTCAGTCTTCACTACTATTTACAAGGGGTGTTGATGTCAAGCCCTAAAGAATTTTGTTTACACTGATGCTACACTCTTAGGTTGCCAGAAATGCAAAGAATAGTGTAGTCAGAAAACAACAGTCAGCCAATACTGAGGTTGCAGCTGCAAGAGCCCACAAAAAGCACAAATTAGATAAGAAAACTACCTGTCAAATAAGGGTAAGAAGTTAAAAGCCTTTTTTCCAAGAACTAATTACAAAAGTATCCTATCAGTTTCATCTACAACATCACATGATACTGCACTAGAAAAGGGAATTTAGCTTATGGGGCATTTGAAGTGCCACTTATGTAACTTTAATGCAAATAACAGACCAGACGGTCTTTCTATCAGTCCAGTTGTTTTGTACTTCAATAATGACTTTGAAGTGTGATGAGGGTTATGTGAAGCTTCAGCCTCAGGTTAGCCAAAAGCCACAACCACATATAGCCTTTGCTCTGAGTATCGCAGTAACACGGAAAGGTTTGGGTTCAAACCTCCAGGGGATGCATCACATAGCTGTAACTCTAATCCAGGAGCGAATGTAATCCGTCCTCAGTTCCCAAAGTCAGAAAAACTGCCTGAGTCGACACTGTCCCAGCCAACAGCTGTCCTCTAACCAGCCTCTGCTCAGTTTGCTGGCAGAGATACACCTAGCAGAAGGCACTCAAAAAGAAAGTATAAGCAACGTAAACATGCAGCTGAGCAGACTACAGCCTATTTCCACAGGCTGCTACCATTCACTTTTTCTACCACTCCTCAGGAAATTCCTTGAGACAGTGTGTGGCAAAGAGAAGAACCCACTACCAACCAAATCCTGTGTGCCTGTCTCTAGCAGTACTGCAGAGCCACAAACACAGGAACACTGGTCAAAAGAGCATTTGAAGCAGCAGTGCCCTCAACATGGGGCTGTTGTGAGGTCAGCTGTAGCTTCACCCTGCTGAGTCTTGCAAACCTCTAAAACACTGACACCATGACCTTGAGATAACCTCTTCCAGTGCTGCAGCAGCTTCTGAGTGAGGGATCTTCTTTTAGTGTCTGTTCTGAAGATCCCACACCAACCAACTTCCTGCTTGTACTAAAGCAGGGAGTTATTTTACTTGCAGTCCTGAGCTATGGGCTTCTATTGGAGCTTCACAGGACTTTGTTGACACAGCTGATTTTCTTCAGGATCTTCTGGACTCAAGAGCTACCATCTGCCCCAGTGGCCACTCCCTCAAATTACACACTGTTACAGAGCATTATAGCTTATTATCCATCATAAAGGATAATTATTCTGCGTGGCAAATATCCACTGCCACAACGGTCTTTGTTGACAGAGGAAGAGGCTTATCTGACCAGATACAGGGGTCAAGTAATGTGTTCTTTCCCCCACCCCAAGAGCAGCTTGTGCCAGATTCCTTAGAGTACAGAACAAGACACAAGGTAAAAAAGGCGAAGGGTTTCTCCGCTCTCCCTGCGGCTCTCACCTTACTAATGGGATGCCACCCCTGTCCATACAAGCATCTCATTTGGTGGTTCTCAGGCTTCCTGGGCTGCAGCCTGCTGTCAAGAGTGAAGCTGCCCTCCACAGCAGATGACATGCTGTTGTGATGTATTTGACCAAAAGATACACACAAAAGGGATGTCTCACCAAAAACAAGACCACAGTCAAATCAGTCACACCTCAGGAATGAGGTAGGTGGAGGGCAACTAATCCTTTATTTGAGCTCCTGCCTAGGTCCTAAACTGTGTGGCATTTTCTGGCATGGGTTTATTAATGTGCCATGTTAAAAGTTTCCTTGAGGAAAGCACAGCAGAAGGTTTTTTCCCTTTGTTCTATAATGTGCTTAGAAAATAGCATAGTTGAGTTATTTTACATTCACTTACCACAGCAGCCTCTTTGTTCTAGTATCTTATGACTTTGAGATCAGGACAAACCTCATCAGTTAAGGAGCCTCATTAAATTGATCTAATTCTCCTACAGAAGAGGAAAAATCTTAAGTTTCTGTCATGTAATTTATTGCTGAGAGTTTTAAATTGTGAAACACTTGTATGTGGAATAGCAAGTTTCAAATCAAGAGAGTTATACGTAGAAGCTTGTATTGCCTGTGATAATTGGCACTGTTACAAAAGCAGATCATTTGGTCAATGTCTGCAGAAACACTGTGTACAGCAGCCTGCCTAGTAAATGCTTCCCTGCAGCTGAGGATGTGCACAGGAGCATGACAGCTCACAGTTTCTCCTTGGTCCTAAGGAAAAGCCATGTGCTGTGGAAGCTCAAGAGGAACACCATCAAAGCAGAGCCCTCCTGAAACTCCAGGTCAATGGGCAGAGCAGCCATGAAGCCAGGACCTCATGTCCTTTCCAGAGCAATTCCTGGAATTTCAAGGGCATGAGTCACGACTTTATGGCAAACAGAACCACTGCATTTGTCACAGTAGTTAAAAAAAAAAAAAAAAAGGCAAACAAATGAGCTTTAGTGTCAGTCTCCAAGTTCTCAGATCTGATAAGGAATAGTGTGGCACAGCTGAACCAGGCCAGGCAGAGCAGCATCATGCTGAAACACAACAGCACTGCCCAGGCACCCTGTTCCCAGTGCCAGCATCATGCTGGCCATATCCACCCTCCCAGGGTGGCCATATGGCAGGGCTCTGTCCCCTTCAATGGGCAGCAGGGCTGACCAAATGCCAGAGGTGACCACCCAGAAAACCTCTCCCTGTGCCATGTTCCCACCACATAGCAGCTCTCCTGCCTGTGTAATTTAAAGTTAATGTCTTCATACACCATTCCCTGCAGACTTCCACATGCTTTACAGAGGCAGCAAGTGGTGATGCCCCAAATAGCCAGGGTGGAGTCTGGCTGTCTCTTGCCACTGCAGACAGCGTGGTCAGAGCAGTCACCACTCCTGCCCAGCAAGCTGCATTCAGCAGCTGTTTACGTGCAGCCAATTCACTTGGCAGACAAGAGGCTCCCAGATTACCCTGGATCAGCTCTGGGTGCTGAGAAGGAGTACCAAGCAGCTAGTGGGAGATCTCAGGAACACGTGCTTCTTCCCTGGTGATCAGAATGTGCCTGAAGCCACAGAGAAGTGACGGCACTCATCCAGCATCATATCACAGATGGAAGTGGGACAGACCCAGAGTGGCTACAGTTCCCAGCCATGGTCTACTCCACTCAGACCACATCACTTTTTAGTTCCTCATTTAGACATTTTACAGTGCAGGAATGCATATGCATTATCTAACTGCTAATTATATAGGGTACAGGGCTCCTACTTCCGACTTAAGGACAGCATTAATGCATTATTCATTACTTCAGCATTTACTCTTCACTATTTGGATCATTCCTCTGATTTTTGTAGTAGCCTCCCTTCCTCCTCTCCCTCCTGTTTAGTCAAATAGCTCCTAGTTATAATTTTGATTACAACTCGCAAGCCCTGGTTTTTGGAGGATTAATTATGGAGATGAAGGTGGAAGCAGAGGAAAAACCTGGTGGATGACAAGTGGTAGTTTAGAAGCACCAGACAGCAACAGGAAGTGTCAGAGTCTTCTTCTCAGCAAGGCCCTGTTAAGCAACAGAAGTCCTAGGCTGTCTCTTCCTCAAAGGGCATCAAATAAATCCCCAAACACTGAACAGCTGCAGCTTAACCTTAAATGGCCATATGCTATTTAAAAAGTAAGCCAAAATAAAAATTCAAACCAAAAGCAGAGCACCTAAGGAATCACAAAGGCTGGGAGGACGGAAAGGGTAATTAATTTTATTTTAAAGCTCTCAGTAAATACTAATGCCTGCAAACTATCACAACTGCTGCAGTGCACATCCAATGTGCAGGTATGTAACCAGTTACTACAGAAAGTTGTAGAAATGACTATTACATAAATTGCAGAGGACTGCATCTATGGAGGAATTCTATTTAACTGCCCTGCTAGTATCCACTAAGAAAAAAAGGAAAGATTTAAGGTCTAAAGAAAGGAGGACTTGTCATATCTGCTTTACCAGATGCATAATAGTGGACAATAAACATGATTCTGCTCTGTCAGCTCTGTCACCAAAGCGTTTTCTTTAGAGAGGGTACAGGTGAACTTAAAAGCAAAATTCCAAATCCTTCTAATTTTAAAAGGCTGTGAGCTTGTTGGGGATTTAAAAAAAGAAAAATCTTTTTAAAGCTCTTCAAAGAGCCATGGAAAGGAGATTTTGTTAAACACATGATTCTCAGCATCTTCTTATTTGTGCTACACAGCGTGTGTAGGGCAAAGATTTAAGGCGCTTTGCCTGTGAGTGGATGCAGCCTGCCACAAGCTGCAGCAGTGTGCATTCCCTGAACTGAAGTAACCCTGCACAGGCAGGGATCCAGCCAGACATCTTAGGGGTTACTAAGATTCACACTGAAAGAGAAGGAACACTGACTCTCACTCTCTCTCACTAATAAAAATAAAAATTGCCAAAGGCAGATGTCTCCACGTGCTCAAATTCAGTCGGAGAGTATATGGTTGGGATTGCGTTGCCACAGGATTGAATAAGAGGAAGTTCTCTTATCTCTCTTAGGTAAGCAAAAACAACATGTCTTTTTTGCTTTATAGAGAAAAGAGAGAAATAGCACACACACAGCCTCTGTACTACTGTAAGGGAAAGAAGTTCCTAACGTTATGCAAGTCCTAGCAGTGTAAGAAAGGTTAATAGCGTTTACTGAACTTTAACAGGGCACACCTCTAGCATATCTGAGCAGTATCACAAAGGTGATTTCATCCCTTTTCCTGTTTATTGCTCCATGACTAAAGGCTCAGAAAGGAGAAGGGGTTTGGAGGCAGAAGCCATTTACCAATTCCCCTCTCCATTCACCTTGGCTAAGCATTCCAGTTTTTTGCAGATGTGCAGCACACATTAAGGGTACTGCAGCTTCCAGACACATTAATCACTTCAGTGGGACTGATTTTGGTTTGCAGTCCAGGTAGCCAGGATACCCAGTGAGAAGGAAAGCCTCCATATATTTTCATGGTGAGGGGAGTCCAGGGAACAGTTTTTTGGAAGGTGCAGCCCCCCCACCAGACTGGCTTATCACATGCAAGATGCCAATCAGGCACCTGGGGCTTCCTGAACCAATCCACAGCTGAACTGCCTGTGATCCCTTAGATGCTCACCAGCTTCACTAGCTTAAGAAATAAAATACTAAGGAAATGATAACCTACTGTGGTATAACCATATAAGCCAGTAAGGAAAGTCACAACGGCTTCTCCAATGCCTGAAACCCCAATATTCAGAAAAAGACTGGCCATGGCACAGATGATGAAAAGAAAGCAGGTACAGCAGCATTCAGTCACTTTGTTGAATAAAAAAGCTGAGTGTAAGATGGCAATTTTGGCATCTCAATAAGGTCACCGTGAAGCAGCACCATCCTTGGGGATAGGAGCACGAGGAAACAAAAAAGTGAGTCTTAATGGAGCAAAGAGGTAGGACAGGTCTCTGGGTGACACCATAGTTCATAGCCAACCTCTTACCAAGTGCACAGGATGCTCAGCAAAGCAGTGATGGTAACACTGGACACTTGGTCCCACTTGGACAGTGCCAGATGTACAAATGGCCATGTAGTGACACAAGAGAATGAGGAAAGAAGCAATAGCCTTAGGGAAGAAAGGCTACAGAGGCTGCAGTCGTGCCTTCCTCTTTTAGGAGGACATCAGGAGGAGATGACAACATATCTAACATACCTCATGACATAAGCACAGAGAAAAATGCTAAGGACAGCTTTCCCAGAAAAGCAGGGTAGAAAGAAGGGAGCAGAAAGGAGGATTTTAAATTGCCCTTCTCCTCTTCAGAGAAAAGCACAAATAGTTCAGGCAAAAAATGACGCATTTTAGTAGTCAGCATGGGCAGAAAAAGAGGCTGAGCTACGACTGGAACAGATCTTCAGCAGTAATGCTCCTCCCTTCATTTAAAAGGGCTGGATGGCAGGCTGCTCTTCCCAGAGCCCAGATCCCTACAAAACCTCCCACCAGCAGCAAGCAGCCAATGGAACAACTTCTGCCTGTACAAGGAAATTCAGGTTACTGGATACCAGTTGCTACTTTATGAAAGTCAAAACCAACTCAGCTTTTTTCCAACCTGTAAGAAGGCCATTACCCCTGTGCATACACAGTTATGATGGTGGAGTTTCTGTGTGGCCATAAAGCACCCAAATGCATGCTAGTTGCCCTGACACACAGCAAAAGAGCAATAACCAGAGAGACAACCTGTTCTGAAGAGCCAGCAGGGCAACTTGTGCATGCACAGGTAAAAGATAGCGTGCAAAGGGAGTTTGGCTAAACCATGGGGCGGAGCCAACATCTTGTTGGGATCAATCTGCCCCCCACTCTCCGTCAGGGAAATGTGAATTAGTCAACATTACCACAAACCACCTCACCACCAGCTCTGCACTGAAGAAATCTCTCACAAGGCCAACCATCTGATTTCCTAAGCCAGCAGAGCCAGCATGCTGGGCTTTTGATTTCCTCCCTCCCCTACCCCCTACCCCCTCCCAAAACACAACAGTGCTTCAAAGCCCTCTTTCAAGAAGGGAAATGCCCATCATGCCTACAGGATGTGAGAGGTGAAAGGGATGTGGGTTAGCTGGAGGAGGTGCAGCAATGTGTCTCCAACAGTTGTGCCCTTTCCATCATACCGGGGAGTGCCCCAAAGCTCACGGCAGCAAACCACAGAACCACAGAAGGATTCAGGCTGCAAAAGACCTCTAAGATACCAGCTCCAAACATTAGCCTGGTGAAGTCCACCACTAAACCATGTCCCTAAGCACCACACCTACACATCTTTTAAATACCTCCAGGGCTGGCAACTCAACCACTTTCCTTGGCAGCCTATTCCAATACTTGGGAACCCTTTCAGCAAAGCAATTTTCCTAATATCCAATCTAAGATCACACATATCATTGTGGGATCTGGCTGTGGAGCATCCTACCCACCTCCCACTTCAGCTGTCCTATCTCCTGGGAACACAGCCTTTTCTGCAGGACATGAGGGATGAAAGCAAAAGGCTTGAGATTACAGAGCACAACAGATCTGCAAAATTTCTAGGTTAGCTCAAAGTTAATCGTGCTATATTTTTAGAAACTATTTTCACTATTTTTGAGTGTTCAGAAGAGACAAAACTTGAAAGCTAGAGATTGATGCTGCACAGGAGGCTCCAACATCTATACACCACTGATTCAGTGATCCCAGTCATGCTGGCTGGTACTCATGGTTATTGGATGTTTCCAGGTTCTCATCATTAGGAGAAACCCTGAAAAAACCCCAAACTATCAAACTCTGTGTACAAGCTCCTCTAGCACACCTCTGTGTGCCACAGACCACAGCTTTCATTCAATCCCAGCTTCCCTCTCATCAGATATCTCCTTTAGCACTCCAAATACACACTGCTAGTAACATCAGAAGGAACAGCAGAGGAAACAGTTGCACAGCCAGATGTACCAGGAGAAGTCCTAATTTCACCTGAGCTCTTGACCTGCTAGAAGGCAGGAAAAGGTGATATAACTTGCTGGAATAAATTTCCTTTACATACTTTACTTCCTCTTTCTCCTTGGACCTGTGAATGCCTTGAGAGCTGTGCAGTCTTCTGGAGCAGCACCTTCAGGTATCAGGTGGATTGACCTCAAGGCCACCATCTTATAAATGATACAATCCAAACCTTCAAGGTCAAATCCCTGCATTAAAAGATGTCCTTGTAAAGACATCTGAATATATCTATTTATTCATTACCTTGTTCTCTCTCTCCACTTGTATCTGGGTTTGGAAAAAAAAAAAAAAAAGCCAGTTCAGTAGAAAGTACCTTCCTCCCTGTCCCATTAACCTGCTTTTATTTCCCCAGGCTACCAGCACACAAAAAGAAACAGCAAACCAGTTGCAAATCATCCTCTGAGCAAGAAGGGGGATGGGTGGATGAGGTTTCTTCCTGCTGAAATGCAGGCCCACCAGTGCTAAACATTTGTGCTTCTCGTTGGCAGGCCAGCAAGCAGATAAATGGAGCACAGCCACAAGCCAGCCTGGCTAGCCAGGCAGCCTCACTAACGCACCACAGACCCAAAGCTCATCCCACCATCACACCATGTAGCCGCCCTCCGCCTTGGCTCATCGCGAATTCAGGGTTACATTATTCCCAGGAACCGCCGCTTGTGTTCCCGCCTGGAAAGCCAACAAGGAAACATGCTAGCCTTCCGAAAAACCATACTCTGAGAGAAGGGAGGGATTAGGAGGGAACAATGTCGGAGTGTCTTCAGTGAGCTGGAAGCAATCCCAGCTTCTAGCTGCACAATGACATGCAGGAAGGAGTTTTGAAAGCTTCCCAGCCACAGAGGACCCCTGTGTGCCAGGCTCAGAGACAGCCTGGACATAAGAATGGCCTTTACAGCATAAGGATGCAAGAGGACTGCAGAGCCCCACATGCAGACCAGCCCTGGCCAAGAGGGGAATGGTGGCTCAAGCTTGGCTTTTCCTTTCTTGGCACTGGGTGCTAATAGTGTAGCCCAGATCCTTAACCTTATTTAGGTCAGGGGCTTCAGCACAAAACAGTCTTAGAAACACCAGACTTGTTGTTTGTGGGAATGAGAAAGTCTGCTTTATCCAGGCCCAGAGCTCTCCAGATACTGGAGCTGAAGTGCAAACGTATCTTGGACAGGGAAGACAGGAGGAAATCGTGCTTGATGGGATGCACATACTCTGATGTAAAATTATGTCTCGTGCAGCTTTTGACACGATTTGCATTTTTTGTAACAAGCTCCAAGGCAAACTCTTAACAAGCTCCAAGGCAAACAAGCCCTTAACAAACTACATGCAGGGCATGAAACAGGATTATGTGGATGCTCATGAAGATGCTCCCCATAGGTTCTCCCTGATGCCCTGGTCAGCCACTGCAATGCCACACATGCCTCCAGTTTGCAACTGATCTTCTCAAGCTTGAACAGGTGGTAACACCCCAAAACCAGTGGAGAAATGTTGAAGCTGGCAGTGCAGACACCCCCAGGGAGCAGGAGCAAGAACACTGAATGCTGAGCCCTGGTGTAAATTTTATTGGATCAGTAGTGGATATAAAGCAACATAAAGAGGGCACCAGTGATTCTTCTCAACGGTGTTTACAACCTGCAGGTCTACAAAGTCCATAGAGGAGAAATTATAAACCTTTTACAACGCTGATCCCACTCCTGTTTCTTGATTTTTTGGCAGACGAAGTAGTCATTGCTCCATGGAAAGCATTATTTGAAGAGGTGTGCCTCACACAGGCTTTGTTAGCATGACTGCCTCCTAAAGTAGTGCTATAAAAACTACCTATAAAACCAATAAAACCAGTAATTTAACACCTATAGACAATAACACAGTACTAAAATAGGTCTTGCCTTTCATTGCACCCATAAGGCAAAATGCCAGTATGGAAAAGAGGACATAAAAATAGGGTGACAGGAAAACATGCAGAAGTGTTTGACTGGATGAAGCATTCAGGAAGATGAAAACTAGGGATAATCAAACAGGAAGATGAAAACTAGGGATAGTCAAATCCAAGATTTAACCACCAATTCAACAGGAAAAAAACAACTAGATTTGACAGTTTCCAGGAACATCCCAGATTCGAGGAGTAGACCTGGGAGGTAAAACTTGAGCCAAGCACAAGGAGCAATAAAAATGGAAGCAACAATCTGTGCTTTTTTTGGATGGCAGATCCAGGCTGTTGTAGGACCCTTACTCCTTGATAACATGAAATTGGCCTGCAGCAGATAAATACACAAGGAATTCTCATCTCCAGAAGAACTGAAGTTTTTAGAGCATCATAGTTACATTCTTAGTGAGAAACGCACTTAGAAAATGAGTTCAGAGAGTACACACACTTCGTGCTGGTCTGGCTGTAGACTCCAAAACAATCCTCCAAAACATATCACTAAGCACTCTAAAAACTGGGGCACAGGGAGCCTTGCGTGGGCAACTCAGGCTTTCTCCTACTAATACCAGGGATTAGCCAAATCAAGTTGGCACTGATGACAAATGACACCGCCGTGACAAAGCTGATATTCCTCCAGTACTTTCTATTTTTAAGAGATACTCTGAACAGCATGCTGTGCTGAAGAGCTGCTAGACAAAAAGATCCTTCTGATATAAATTCATCAGTCTCTCCTCACAGAGCTGACATCTCCAGACACTATCTTCAGGAAGATAGGATGCATATGGAAGAGGAACCGTAAACTGTCAGTGCAGCGTGCACCCGCACAGCATAATCAGATAGGGAAAAAAATACTGAGCACTCATGCTGCCAAGTGCCTAAGGTACATACAAACTCCTTTAAAACAACTGCTCTAGGAAGTTAAAAATAATTCCACGTCCAACACATCAGGAAGTTAACAAGTTATTTTTCTGCAGAGCTTTTAGTACCTCTGAGGAACAGAAATAGAAAACAAATACATTTTTCCTTCAGAGTAATGGTACAAGAGCCTCCTCTAATTGCAAGAATTCCTAACACCCCCGACATAAAAGGCAAGGCTGTAGCTTCCAGGCAGCTTTTGCCTGAAACTTGATATATCTTAAAAGGTACTGGTTTTCAAACTGCCTGGCAAGAGGCCTCAGCAGAGAAAGAAATGCTGCAGCACATCTTGGAGTAAGAAGATTGCATTAGAATGATTTCGGGGAAATATCACATATAGTCCAAGGAAACTGAAGTCCTTAGCCTTGTAGGTGAGAGATGATATCATTCAACCCTCATGGTGTGAAAGCAAAGTCTTGATCAAGAAGCACTGATATAACTGGAAGTGCTCAAGGTAGGGCAAGATAAAAAGCCAAGTGAAACCAGTGAAAAGGCTTTATATTCATAGAGGTGGAAAGAGGACATGGAAGGGGCAGTTCAGGTTGCAAGAGCAAGCTTCAAAGATAAGGACAAAGATAGAAGTAAGTTTATGAGGCAATTTCCTTTCAACCTATGAACAGCCAATATATAGATATCTGCCCAGTTTTCTACTTTCAGTTTCTTTTTGCCAAATTACAGTGCTCAGCTGGGCAATATAGGTCACCATCATCCTTGCATACAGCTCCTCAAAAAATCTGCTGCACACACACACAGGAAAAAAAAAGAAAAAAATTGACAGAGAAGCAAGTCAAACCACAGCCAAGTCCAAGTGCTCTCAGTTTAAATCAGAAATGGGAAACACCACATGCCTGGAGGTGGCTTTTGCACAGCTTCCATCTAGCAGCAATGCTTACAGAACTTTTACTGACAACAGCCCAGAGTCAGCCTTGTTCAAATATCTATCTGTCTCTGTATCTGCAAGCTGATGACTGAAACCTTACCTCATCCTTTAGGCCATGGCTTCCTTTTGTGCAGTACTGCTTGGCACTAGAGAGCTCAGAAGCAATTGAACCAAGATATTGTGGGGATTTTTTTGTAACCAATGGGTAATCTTCACCAAGAGATCCCCCTGGGATGTGTTGGAAGTACCTCTGTGCCATTTGCCAGCAGTACCAACCCCTTTGCCTGCACCCAGGCATGCTCAATGCCATGTTTTTGGGAGAGCAGCCAGCAGAGAGGGCAGTGGGCAGCAGTGGTAGTATCCATTGATTATGAAAGGGGACTGTAAACACAGCTAGAGATAAGGGAAAGAGCTGTACAAAGGACTAACAGGAAGATATAGACAGAAAGATAGCCAAAAATTGCACTGTCATTGCTGCCAGGACCATAGGAAAACTTGGGCTGGTCAGAATAATGGTTGCAAAAGGGTAGTCAGGTACAACTGTAGCATTTTCTTGACAATAACATTTATTTTGGCTCTTAACTCAGCAGCAGCTCTGGTGTTTTGTGTATGGGGGCAGAATCTCTTGCAGACACAGTGTACTTCCTCTCCAATGTATTGTGGTGCTGGTGTGTGCCTCACCACCATCAGCCCCACACATCACAAGAGGGGAAACACTCAAAGATTTCCCTAAGGCAATCCTTACAGAAAGGACCCCATCATTGCCTCCAGTGGAAGAGCAATATCTGCCTATCTTAGCTTAAGATGGGATTACCACTGGAAATTTCCTGCCCTATTAGAAAAGCAGACTGTTTTAAAACAATTCATATGGGTTGTTCCCAGCTAAGGCTATCCTCCCTGACAGGGGTTTGCATTATTCCATATTTCTGCCTGCTCAGAAGAAAAGTAGTCACTTAACATTCTGCAGGCAGTAGGTTCGACAGCAAACCCGTATAACTTGCCTTGCATGTATGAAAGAAAAACTTGCCTGACAGTTCATTTTTCAACACCAAATTAAGACCTGCCTTTGACACAACACCCTGCAATTCAGTGGCATTGAGACAGAACCACACTTGGTCTCATTTGTTTCAACAGAATAAATAAAGAAGCAAAATACAAGGTTTCTAAATTAACATCCAGCGTGTATCCACCAGCACACTGCTTCCAGCTTGGCAGAAAGGTGGCTGACCTTCACTCCAGCCAAGCCTGAGCAGGAGAGGGAAGGCACTGACCGGCAATTACCTCAAGCGAGCCTGGAGCGAGCCCTCGGCAGCCGAGCGCCTCCGCACCCGCCGGGCTGTGACCGACACGGAAGCGGAGGGGAACAACGGAGCTATAAATACCAAGGAGTCGAAGGATAGGGCTGAAGGCAACAGCCTCTCTGTTCCCCCGCCTTGCGAAGCGGGGGGAAGAGCGGCTCTGCCGGAGCGGCGCTCAGCAAGCGCGGGGATTTAGGGCAGGAAAGCTGCCGCCGCCTCACGCAGCCACAGCAGAGCTCGTCAATTCGCTCTCCAGTAACCATCCAAAACCCGTTCAGCTGCGAATGGCTTGGACAGCTGCGGTGGCTAAATTTGCACGGGAGCACGAGCACCTTACCTGAAACGGCTATAAAAACCGGGCAAAAAATAGCCACGCAGAAGGAAAAGGAAAATTTCCAGTTCCTCCTTTTTATCCGTATCCATAAGCCTGCAGTGAGAACTGCTCCCAGGTATAGCCTTGCCCACTGGGATGCTCACCACGCAGAGCAGAAGGGCATTACTGTGCTCTCCCCCCAGCTCAGTGACAGACACAGGGACAGAACAGACAGACAGCCATAGGGCTCCCTTCCAGACGGCCTCAGCCAGAGGGATTCCAATCCATTCTGCACAAGCAGGCTGCATTGATTCCACTGCACTCACAGTGCACACAGTAACCGCAGTGTTTTCAGCCGTCCTGAGCACACATGACAATATAATCCCAAACGTATTTTTCCACAGGAATTAATTGTTTTTTAAATTATATTTTTAAGCACAGCTGAACTTCTGGAACATGCACGCACCTGGGGCACATGCAGGGTAAACTTATTTCTCTTACTCACAGGCCTCTAATAATTTTACCCACAGGCACTGAAAATAACAGCTCGGTGCTGACACGGGTTCCTTCCTGCACAAACCCCCAGCAGCAGGGATGGAAAGGAGGTCAGTGGCACTGAGCCTCCCTGATGGTGACCGAGCTGTTTAAAACACTCGTGCCATTTGAAAATGCCACACTGGTCTGATCAGGACATGGATATGCTGTATATGCCAGGGGTGAGATGAAACATTTTACTGACAGAAAATATCCATTTTTACCACAGCTACATATTCCCTTCATATTTATTTAATCCTGATATGATGCCCACCCTGCTCTCAGCACCTTACAATGTATTTTGGAAGCCATTGTGGAGCACCCAGGCTCCAGATGAGGGAGAAGACCAACATGAGAAAGGAGGTCTCTGGTAGGTCTCCCCCTCCCTTCAGCAAAGCCCCCATGCACTTTTATTCTCTGATAAATCAGTGGGGATCACTAGCTATTACTCAAATAAAGCACAGTGCCTCTGTAAAATAATAATGAAAAAAAATCTGGAAGTGAAGAAGCTACTGAGCTCCTATTTTTAAGCACTGTTATTATTAATGCGCCACGGTCCTTGTCTCCACCACCACACCATATAATAGTGCTGAGAAATTACTGCAGCATATTGTAATTATTTCAGTAAGGACACTGTGCTTCCATCTGTCAGCTTACACTTGGATCACAATGAAGAACAATGTGACTTAAAAATAAAGTTACATGCACACTGTAATCTGTGACCTATCACCTCTTCTCTGCTCATCCAGACAAATCTTGAAGTCATGTTTTGGGCAAGTCTCCCAGAGAAACACTAATTAGAGACTAAATAAGCAGGGTCCTCCTAACAGTGAAGCTTGTAGAAAACACACTGAAGCTCAACTGCATCAAGAAGGGTGCAGCTAAATTTGAAAAAACCTGATTGTCTCCTAAATGTCCCTGTTTAACACTGCTGGAGACCCATGTTCACAGTGAGCTAGACCAGCACTTGGTTGCAGGGACAGTGTTTTCCTCTAGTTAACAGCAATTGACCAAGTTCCCTCTTGCACCTTGTCAGGAACTCAGCAGTCCCTTGGTTCTTCTTTCCCAGGAAGAAATAGGAATGGTCCTATTGCTCCTTCCAAAGACAAAGTTAGAAAACCACCCTTCCTGCAGCTGTACCCCAAGTTCCCAAACTGCAGAAAAATCACAAAGCATTAAATATTTCTGTTTAGAGAACAAAGCCCTGTGTGTAGGTACCTAGCCTGTCTCCTACACAAGCTTTCTGAAAAGTCAGGCAGGGTGAGGTTATAGCCTTTTGGCCTCTGCTTGTGATTCAGAACAGGCAGTATAACATCACTTAATAATTCACTAATTTATTACCATAAATCAGCCGACCCATTTAATCTTTGCCACGTGGAATAAAGGAAACCTTGCAGGATCTGCAGGAATAAGCCGGCAGCTCTGGTTTACCAAAATACCTGAGATCTGCAACATGAATCCAGTGACACAAAATACATGTGCAGAACAGTCAAGCAGGCATAGATTGAAACTATGTGGCCATTAAGTGCTGCCAGATGTATCAATTAGACGTGTTGGGAGAAAAAAATAGTTTATGAACCAACTCTTTCCCCACTAATCTGTTTCATTTTAGTCAGACTTTATGGCCCAAGTAACAGTGGCAGGGCATTTCAATTTTAAAAAGGAGAAAAATAATGTTTATTTTATATGGATAAACCAGCGTTTAACTATACTATTTTTCCAGCTACATTTTCCACTTTAAAGCAGATAAAAATGACTGGTTAGATACAGCTCTTGAATGTTCAGGAAACACGCTGAAACTGCACTTGTGCGAAGTTAAAACAATGCCCAGATCTCAATTTAAAACAGAAAATCCCTGGAAAGGCTATTCAGGGTAATTTCAAGGCTCTGTCCTACATTCCTGTGTCATGTCTGAGGAAGGAAAGCTGGGGGGGCTGTGGCAACAGAGGCCAGGCAGGATCAAAGAGCTCAGCGCATTCACCTCGGAGATCTCCTGCAGAGCACGTGGCTCCAGATGCCTTCTCCAAGTGCCTGGATGCAGGGATGGTGTACACCCTTCATGGTCTCGCTTGCAAGTCCACCCACCCCTTCTGATCTCTCCTGCAAAGACCCAGGAGTCGCAAAGTATCCTAAACAAGGAACCCACCTCCTGCAGGAGGAGCAGGTGATGCCCTCGTAGAGGGGCTCAGTACGGCATCCATATGAAGCAGAAGTTTGGAAATGGAATTTAATTAACTTATTATTTCACTAATTTGAAACTGACATCGCCCATTCCCCCAGCAGCAGTCCTGAAAGGGGCTGGAACCCCTACCCAAGATGGGAGCAGCACCTCAGAGGAGCCCTAACCCTCAGGGAGATGGCACTGCTCTTTAGCACTACGCTTGGCAGCCTTCACGTCATTTTACACAGACAAAGGAATGGGCCAAATCCTGAGCAAATCAGTTGAGTTTCATTTCCCTGGAAAGCTACACAACTCAGGGTCTGACCTGCTGCTTTCCTGCGCCAGATGGTACACAGAAGGCAGTTCAAGGCTCCCACTAGTCTCCAGTAAGTAAAATATTGTTGGTCTCACGCAAGTGGAGGCCAAAAAGAAACAACAAAAAAGCCAACCCTCAAAACAACAGCTTTTCTGTCACCCCATTTTTCTGACCTCTGAGGTATCAGAAAGTGCAAATCAATGGTGGCTTTACATGCATCATTTTTTCTACTGCTTATTAAAATCCCTTTGTGAAGTGCACATAGATGATATCATCTAACAACTCCTTTTTTCTCAAGTTTTCTCTGAAGTTGCAGGAGGCAGGATTTCCTCTCCATTACATAAGGAGAAGAGGGTGTATTTGTTCTTTTGCTGTTTAAGACTTATTAGTATGGTCAGGTTACTCGAGCCAGGCCCTCTTTCCTGATCTCTTCTTGCAGGGGAGTTATTCTTGGCAAGGCTCCAGCATAACGCAGTGGAGGGAAAACCAAGTAGCTTTACAAAGAAAGATATAAAACAGACGCACCTCAGGGCTTTGACTGACCACTGAGAGCTTCAGCAACAGTGTAGAAACAATGAATACAAGCTGGTGATGAGCCTCTGAAGCATGCAAGTGCAACCATCACTACTACCAGGATGTCTGTTCCATGGGGGTGCAATCTTTTCCCATCATCTGGATGAGAAATTCAATACAATCCTGGGTTCCCCTTCTCAACAAAGTAACAAGTTACCCCCAGTTAGTTAGGCAAAGAACTGCTCCTTGTAAAACCCCACCTTTCAGCCTGTACTAAGAGACTGGAGTGGAAGGTAAAAGCCTCACCTGGTCATTTAGTGTAGGGGAGCAATGGAAAAGGTGGTTCCCTTGCCTCCAGTACCTAGAGCAGGGACCTGAACAAGATTAAGTTTTCCTCATGTCTTAATAGGAAGAGGCTGCTTCAGAGAGTGGCTCAGAAAGGTCTCTTTTTATTAGGTGGTGAGAGGATGTTCTTAAGGTGACCCAGGGTAGGTAAGGCTAAGAAGAGGAACTTTCAAGTATGGTGGCACAGCAAGGGTTACCCAGGGCTTGCCTGTCCACCCATTGCATCCCAGAAAGCAATTCTGGGCTAAGGTTTACCTACTGTTCCCCCAGCTGGAACACTGATTTAAGTCTCAGACACAGAAACTGAGATTAACTTCTTGCCTTTGAGAGACCTCTTTGCTTCTGTCTAACCAAAGTGAAAACAGCTAACCAGTTACAAACCTCAGGAAGAAGGAAGGACTGACATGTTCCTAAGGCTTGCTGTCCATGCCAAGAAGAAAACAACACCAGTGCTAAGTACAAACCTTATATTGGTATTTGTATTTGTTACTCTACAGGCATACAAGTAATAACTTCTTTATAGTGAAAAGAGTCCATCACTGGAATAACCTCCCAGGGATGCAGAAGAGCCACACTGCTACAGGTTTTCAAAATGCAATTGGACACAGTGATGGATAATTTCATCCAGGCTGCCTCCCGTTCCCAGAAAAGGCTGGATCAGATGATATTTAGAGGTTACTTTCAACCTGGGCTCTTCTGTAGTTCTGCAGTTTTTGCAACAAGTGTTAAGGCTTTATTACTTACCCTTTTTGCATCTAGAAGATGTAACTGCACCAAGAGGCTAACCAAAGAAAGCAGCAGAAGGAAACACCAGCTTGAACTGCTTGACATCTGAAAGGAAACAGAGCTGGGCTCTGTAGACCTTTGGACCCACCATTATTTGACACACAGTTCCCCACCTTGAGGTAGAGTACAAGTTCTGGCCTTCAAACCCTCTATCAACTTTCATTCAGTCAACAAAGCGTGCTTACAAGAAAAAATAGTCAAGAGGTCTTCACAAAGTTGCTGCTTAGTATGATACAGCACCATGAAAACCAGCTGGAAAACCTCCACTGAAAACCATGCTGGGGCAGGTGCAGAACTGGTCACTGCCCTTGGCTGCCTGCAGACTTTCAAGCACACAGTCAGACTGGAGTCTGCATCTTTACGGTGCCCTGTGGGTCGGTCAGTGTTGTGCACTCCTGCCCCACACCTCTGCATGGGATCACCCAGCTGGCACCCCAACACCTGGCAGCCAGAGAAAGCAGTCACAGGGTGTCAAGGGAGCCACCAGATCAGTTTATGGCAAGGAGGGATGGGCCTTAGGCAGGTATGTATGAGGAGTGGCAAAAGTACCCTTCTCTGTACACCTGGGCTATGGGAGTTCCGGAGTACTTGCACCGACCTTGGCCAGAGGAAACATCCCCTGGGGCTGGAAACATGGGGCTGCTTATACTCCACAAAAACAATTGTTGCCTTTGACCTGAACTTGGCCTTTTGATCTCTTGACATTTTTCTCTCTTTTTTTTAGTGAGAAGAAGTGGTTGGTTCCTTCATCCCTCCCCCAAGGAACGGGAGGACGTGGAAGTCAAATGAAAGGCATGACCTGCATCCCCAGAGACAGGCCAACTCTGACTCTCTGACAATAAATCCCAGATTTTCTGAACAACACCTGCAAGAAGCACCACAGGTTTGGGCAAATTCACCCCAGACTTGATACTTCAATCCAATTATGTGTCATGCTCGCCTCCTCGTTCATCATGTTCAGCTCTTCTAAAATTACCCTCTAGTCCTCTGAATGAAAACACCTCGCTCCTTCACTTCAAACACTGTGATAAACATAGATCCTTGTAATATGAGAAAAGAGGGTGAGGACCTTGCTGTATTTCATTATTTTTGCACTACAGCAATGAATTTCAAAATAGCTTAGCAGTAGTAGTCATGCTTACTGATTTAGTGTACATTCCCTTCACTGCTCTTCAGAAATTTAGCACTTCTGGGAACAAGCGTGAAGACTTTGAATTAGTTTGGTTTTTTTCCCTCCCCTCCCTTCAGCAGGTTACAATATGACATTTTCTTGCTTTTTGTTTGGTTTGAATGAAGGTCTGGCCCTCTTTCCTTCCTGCACAACTGTTCCATCAATGCAAACGGCTGGAAGACAGGAGGAGCTGAGTCCTCCAGCCTCACCTGGAAAGAAGCAGTACTTTTTCCTGTTGTTAACACCTGAAAGAACAAGCCCAAGGGGTTTTAAAGCTCCCTCTCGTGAATGGTTCATAAAGAAAAAAAAAAACAAACCCCAAAGCAAGCCTTTTAATTGGCATAAAAGTTCTCAGTACATAAAATTAAGATTCTTTGCTTCTCTTTACACAGTTTTACCAGTCTTCTTGACTTGCTGTGCTTTATTTCTGAATGTAAGAAACCAGGTGAGGCAGCTCCTCTAACTCTAAGTATTACAGTCCCCAGAGCATCCTGGACTACCTGAGACCTCTCCTGACTGTAGGGACCAGCATGAAGGAGCTCACTTACCCATGCACATAAGGGCAGCTGTGCACAAAGTGCAGCAGCAAGCAGATGCCCATTAGCACAACCCATGAGAGAGAGCCCCTACTGTCAGGCCAAAGAGCCTTCAGATCCACCTCCAGCTGGGGTGACAGCTGGAGCCTTGAGCAGCACCTGGGGCACACACAGAGCACCCTGAAAACACTCCCTGTGGATTTTGTGAGGCTGAAGTGCTGGTGAGCCCCATGCAGTAGTCTATTGCTTGGAGAAGCAGGAGGTGAATTTCCCCCACTGACTGTCTGCTGAAGTTGATTTACCTGGGCAAAGATTAGTTTGCAAGGCATTTTATCTGTTCCCAGGGTACATGACTGGAACTGGGAGGGAGACCATGGAGCTCAAAAGCAGAATGCAGGCAGTTTCTGGCCTCAGCTGAGGCTGTTTTATAGCTGCAAATCTCCACTGACCCCAGCAATGCTCACACAAGCAGGAGGAAATTCCTCCCTGAGTTGCTGAGTATGGTTTTTCCCAACGTATATTTTTTTCCTGCATAGTGTTGCTTTTTTCTGTTCCCACGTTTACTTTCCCAGGAAGGTTTTGCAGGCTTGTCTGTGGATGCACATTGCTCTCATTTTTTTCCAGCTTCTCACGTTATCACAAATTGGATCAAGTACAGAAAACAATTGCATCGTACTCGCCCTGTGTGATTGATGACACAGATATGTGCAGTAAAACAGAACAAAAACAAGTCCTTCTAACAGGCTCCTTTGAAATTTCAAAGCATCCAGAACACACTTCACAGCACCCAGTACAACCAAGTGCCTGTTGGCTAAGATGAACAGGAACTAAGCACCATGCAGTCTAAAAGCAAAAATAAGACAAACTTCTAGGGCCACACTCTGCATGCAGAGTGGCCAGCCTGGGCAAAGGCAGCTTTATTTTATAAGCCCCTACATCTCCCTAGTTTTTGTAATAGGTGGGCCATCTTGTTTGGAGCTTTTTCCCCCAAAATGCTGAAGTTGCACAAGTGACAGTTAACACTTTACTGGATGAGGTCCTTAAAAACCCCTTATATATGTATATAAAAAATATAAATAAGTCGTCAAAGTGACTTTTCTTCCAAAATAGGATTACTAGAATTATTCTGAGACTAGTCATAATCTGACTTTCTTTCCCCAGCAGCATCACTTCAGCCAAGCAGCTGCTCACACACACAAAAAAAAAAAAAAAAAAAAGGAGGGAAAAAGAAAAAAGAGTAGAGACAAAGAGGGAAGCACAGGATACCTGAACCAGTGAAGCAGAATACTGACAGATGTTAGGCTGAAGCCATCAGCATAACATCTCAATAACCCTGCTGGTCTATCCATCTTCATTTTGGGTATCAAACAGTGGTGGCTACGAGATGACAGATGTTTCCCATGCAGGAGCATCAGGCTCCCAAGCAGTTCACAGCAGAGGTATCCCTGGCCACAGGTACTGTACTGCAGCACAGGATTTCATATCACTGTCACCATCCTGCTCACATACCTGACCTCTGCAACCACACCGACAAGAGCTGTTATTCAGCATATTATTGGGAAAGGACAGAGATAACAGTTCATCAGCACTTCCCCTCCCCACAACATCCCTTTCACAGAAGCCCAAGAGTCCCTTGCCCCTATTCATTTCCTGCTGGAAGTCTGAATGGCAGCCAGAGAGAAAAGTTACTTTACCACTGCTGTAAACTATGTGCCAGATCAGCTGGGACAGATTTGACACATGAAAAGGAAAGGGCTAAAGTTATTTCAAAATCCTTATTACATTCTTACATTTCTGTGTAAAGCAGAAAGTTTAGTAAGACAGACATCCTCAGCACCCATGCCCAATTACAGACGAAAAACAAAGCCTGAACTCTCAGCTTTTCATTAATACCTGAAGTACCATCCTGTTGGCCACAGCACCAAGTGACCTTGCTCAGTGCAGTCAGGGCACAGGGCCTGGCACAGGGACAGCACAGCCTCCCCAGGCAGGTGCTCCACGTCTCGTACCCCCGAGGATGAGCAGTCCCTCCAGCTCAGCAGATGCCCCATGGCCACTCATTAACCAGCTGTGTCACCCTTGCGGGACGAGCTGTGGCATTCCACGCCTGTTACACAGCCCTTCCCCTGCTACTGCCCCTCAGCTTCTGGCAGGAAAGGCAGCTCTCCATGACTTGTTCAGAAGGCTCTTAATGGAGAAATAACCCTTGACCAACCATTAACAGGCCTAAGGTGACCGCTTGTAACAGCTCAGTCTTGCCTACACACACACCTCCTCAGCAGCTCCACTGCCTAGCAGGGGTTATTGCAGCTTTATCGAGGGACAGCCACGACTGTCCCGGCGTTATGACTCAAACATGCAAGCAGTGGAAAACATTTAGTAATCCTGGGAAGGAGTGAGTCCCACTAGGATCACAAGAAGACACTACAGTGCCCAAACCTCCAAGGCATGAGCCTACAAACCTGCACAGAGCTGTGCCTGCAGGCCAGGTGCTGCCTCTTACCTGTTCTCCAGCAGTGTCATGCACACGACCTCCCGCACGCCTGGGTTGTTGGCCTTCTCGATGGAGCAGCTCTGCAGGTTCCACGTGGCCACCCTTAAGACGGGTCTGCCATCTCTCACCCCCCCAAACATCTCCACAGAGGGGCGAGTGGATATGATCTGGGTTGGACCCCCAGGAGGAAAGTCCAAGTCCTCACTCTGGAGGCTTAGAGAGGTGGGGCTGGGGTGAGGCTTGGCCATGAAGTTGAGGCCACCATTGGTGTTTGTTGAAGGGGGCCTGGAGCGCTCTGCAAAAATCTGGTGCCTGATTTTGTCCAGAAAGGAGGAATTGATGCAGTCCATTCTCACCAGGTCCTCGATACTTTTGAAGGGTCCGTGCTCTTTACGGTAGTCCACGATGCTGTTGGCGATCTTTTCAGTGATGCCACGGATGCTCATGAGCTGTGCCGGGGTGGCCGTATTGATGTTGATCTTGGTGGCGGACAGGTGGTGCTCAGAGGCCGGGTCCTTGCGCAGGGAGCTGGGCGAGTGCTGCGCCGAGCTGCCCTTGCTGCTCACGCAGATCTCGAACTTCACCTGCTCCAGCTTGGCCGCCCCCACCCCGCTCACTAGCGCCAGGTCCTCCACTTTCTTGAAGCCGCCGATGTACTCGCGGTACTCCACGATGTTCTGGGCAACCACCCGGGTGACCCCGGGCAGGGTCATCAGCTCCTCCTCCGTGGCCGTGTTGATGTTGAGCCTCTCCTGGTTGACGAGGATGTTGCTGAAGTTACACGCCGCGCTGAACTTGCGGCTGTGGCACAGGTCGGCCGGGTCGCGGGGGATGGAGCGGTGGCAACCCAGGCTGCCCCCCATCTCACCGCCGCCACGGGCCGCTGCCGGAGCCGGGGGAGCGGGCGCGGGGCGCT